>QNGE01000104.1:154622-204570 GCA_008508345.1 Paragonimus westermani
ACGCCCAGACCTAGACAGGAGAACGATTAGGGTTCTCAACCAAAGCCTTTGGCTCAATAGCCTGTACCGCAAGACAGCAGGTGGGTGGCGGTGTACCAGAAATGGTACGTTTTTCGGGAAGAGATGCCAACCATCTTCCATCTCCCAGTCTGGAGGACCAGGAGACTGTGGTTTGTCAGACCTGTACCTGTTGGCCTGCCTGGTACGAGTAACTCTGTCCAGTTTAGCCCAAAAGGTCATCCAGATGCGCAAGCCGTCACACCACGTCAAGGTCCAGTCTCACCGTGACGGTTGTTTCTATGAGAGGGGACTGTTTAGTAGATTCGTTTGACGTGTCTAGTAGAGTGAGATTCAACCTACCTTTGAAAAGGTTGAGAAAACTTAGCCGAAACTCTGGTGTTGCGTCGGTTGTTGGGGCATGGACTTAAAATGAGTCACGAAGAACACAAAACTCATAACAGAAAATTCATGCCAAAAATTGCATACCTTCTGCCTGAGATGGATTACGTAGCAGTTTATGGGTAATGTGACCCCATCCGGGATGGCCCTTCCTGCTCAAACGCATGCGTAGGTTCGGAACATAGGCCGGTATGCTTTCGCTTCTCCACCGTCACCACCAAGTGACGCCTTGCGAAACAATCACCAACCTTCGAGTGAGCGGACATGCCCTCTTCAAAACAGATTTGTGAAACTGGTTTAGAGTGCATGCTTCATGATTCTCCTTTTTCAGACCCTCATGACTGCTTGACCCGAATACCAAGTATTTTTGTTAGATGTTACGCGCATGGCAGCACTTTGTGAATTTAACGAAGGCTAGCTCGCAGAAAAAACCCTATAGTCTTCAGATGCCAAAAGAAACTTTATGACATTGTCCACATCACGTTAAGACCGCCGATTAAGATGCTTGACTAAATAAGAATGCTAACGAATTGGTGGCTGCGCTCGCATCAAAAAGTATTTGCAGACTATTCAAGTTTGTTCTTACCACTCAAGCGATGTATGATCGCTGGGAGGTATAATATTGTGCTGTCATTTTTCAAGAAGAACTATACGAAGTCGGTTAAGGCAGTGGCTTATTTGTTCCACCTTGCTTGACCGACCGAGCTACTTTGCCAAAACTGTGACCAATCGATGATAGTTGTCATATTTACAAGGGCGATTAGGAGGACTTGCAAAAATCAAAGGGGAATTAACTTGATCCTAGTCATAGCGGATGCTGCTTTCCCTTATACGCCATCGGCCCACTGCAGCCAGGAAGACGGACATTCGAGAAGTGCAAGCTGACTTTCGTCCATAGCAAGTGTGTACAGATCCACCGTAGTTTGGGACATAGCCACACTTACTACCAGTCAGCAAATTAACGGATGGATCTGTACGTTTAAGGTCGCTTAAACGCTGAAGCGTTCCTTTGAAATATGTCAACACTGTAGTCTCCATCCTCGTATTTCAGTTCAAATTGGAATCTGTCAAATTCCTCCACTTTATCTAATTCTTTAAAAAATTTTAGTGACCAAATGTTGGCTGGTTTTTTGCGGGTAGCCCTAGAATGCTAGCCTCAGCCTTCCTTGTGATGAAAGCCTGTCAGACTTGAAATATGTCAACGTGGTGTTGGTGTTTGAAAATTTTCAAACATCGACCAATATTTCGCACCCTGCTGGATGACTTCTGTGGCACTTTGCATCTTTTTAGTCAAAGACTGCTTGGGTCAACTTAATTTAGTAACGAATAATAAATTACTGAAGGTTTGCGCTTTCTTAAGTACTTTGTCAGTTGTATCAGCAGCTGGGAATTATAGACCGTTTATCAGGTTTGTACCTCCAAATCTAGAGCGATCTCCGCTAAGTCGGTTTTTCCCCACTGACCAAGCAACGTACGTTTGAAACCAAAATGTAGTGTATATGAAATAGCTATTAGGACGATGTCGTTCTACGACTGCAAGGTTTACGTAAGCGCGCATAACATTCTTAAATATTCGGCACTCAACGTCTACGTTCAATCTCACGCTTTTAGTGATACTCAGTTCGTCATCACACTCTCATGCAGTAATGTAATGATAACATTAATCGGGTGGTACTGACGTATAAGCAGCTGTGCGCAGTTAGGGAGGTGATTTTTTTATACATGAGATCAAAGTGCTTCATTCATTTGTTTATGAGAGATGCGAACTCACTTCAATTCAGTGGCACGATTACTACTCAGATGATCGTGGGTTTGAGTCTCGCTTATCACGACTGTTATTGTGTTGATTTGGAGTGCTTAGTAATATGCTGTTCATGTATGTTCGTGTGTCGCACAAAAGTGAACATTTGGTGGTGTAGAATGTGGAAATTAAGCTGTTTTGAGGATTGGCTTATGTACGAAATATGTTGTGTAAGCGTCTTCTCTGCGGATCGTTCTCTGTCAACCCTGCAAATGATTGATGTAAGATGTGGAGTAATCAACTTATGATTTGACATGAAGGAATGTGGTTAACTGTTCGTCAGTCACTACGTTTGACATTCGTCTCCTGGGTTGGAGTTCTGGTGGTTCACAAAAAGTATTATTACGGATGATGGTTTATCGTATTTAATGGCTTGCCTTTTACTATGCGATTGGGTTGTCTGTGTAGTTGCAAACACTGACCTACTCGCATTTGCCGCTCGGTTGTTAGTTTACAAGCTGTGAGCATTTTAACACTGGACGTCTGACTTTACATAAATTTTTTAACGCATGCAGTAACACTCTCCTACTTCTAAACTAGGTGTTTTTTGTGTCATGATTTTACAGTAGTTGAGCAGTGGCACCAACCACTTACATGCTGCTGTCAATGCTGAGGATATCCTCAAACAGGCTGGTGCTGAACAGTCAGATTGAACATGTCGCATTTGTCGTCGCGTCCATGTTTTTGTGGCAAGACATGTCCTCGTGATTTTTCAGCTTTGTTAGCCACATGGTACACTGATCAGGGCATTTTAATCCATAATTTTGTTAGCTGTTGATTATGAAGCTGTTCGCACTTAGTGGATAGTTTTCATTGGGTGACGTTTGGAATCAGGAGCCCGCGAAGTGGTTTATTTCTTCCAATCTCCACTCCCCCATCAGCATGATATTACTGCGCTCATTCAATTTCCGATTATCATCATTAAATGCTTATTTATCTGTCTTCAGAGAGCGCCTAAACTTTATATACCCGTTAACGTCATTGTGTAAGTAGACTGAACATTTATAGATGACTGCTTCAGGAGTTCACCCCTTTAGATCGTTTTTTTAAGTGTATCCGATCTTCTCTCTCCCGTCCAGCCTTACAATAGATGATGTTCTGGAAAGTTTGTTTGGAGACAATGATGGTCTTGATGTGGATTTTTTCCTGGTAAACCACTTAATTCATGCGACCCATGCTGAATAGGTTTGTTGACCCGTTTTGGCTGCTTGAACAGAATTTAATTTTCACCTCTAATTTGCTTCATCAAAACCGGAGTTTTTCTCACTTCTGCTTTTATTTTGTCAGCGTGCTGAAAGTTAGGTTGCACCCTCCCACCAGTCTACGGTTAAGTTGGGGGTGGTACCACTGAGAACCGTGAAGTCTATGGTGTCGAAAACTAAACAATTCATAACTTCTCTGTGCTGACCGATCTGCCTTACGGTTATCGAGTAACGTAGTTAAAGTGAGCATATGAGCAGGCTTATTTTGTCCGCATTGACCGAACAATCACGCGAACAGTTCAACAGTTTATCTGAGGGCATTTTTAAAAGACTGGATACACGGTTATCTGTCCGATTAGTAAATGTGTTATCTGCAATGGTTGGGGCGTGTGCCCTGTATGTCTGTTGACTCTGCCGACTCTACTCACTAAGACCACCAGCTGTATGCAGACGACGGCGTATTCGGGAATCTTGACAGTTTCGTTTGTTCCGCCTAGTCTGTTTCGTAAATGTCGTTTGCTGTATTGCCGCCATGTACTCTCGCATCGCTGAGTGTAATCATTCCGATTATTTATAGTTTTCATCGTTAAGGTCCCAGTGAACGGTAACTTAGACAATCTGATGAGGATCACATTGGAATGTGTACGTCCGTTTCACTGAAACGGATGGGCACGAACTGTAGCATACATATCTGTTGGAGTTGGATTGCTTTGTGTTAATTTAAGTGTTTAAATGTTAATAGCTCTGTGATGTATTGGCTAGTGTTGTTTGGTGATATAAACATGGAAATGTTTTTCTAAATTCTTTTTAATAAGATGCTGTATCTAAGTTTAGTTTAAAATCTCGTTTTGTCTAAAAAAGCGGATTAACTGAGGAAGCGTAATTGTCGTCAACTCGTGGCATCGCATTTCTGCAACTGTGTAACAGCTAAAACATTTTTGTGCCATGTTCGATACAGCTTCTTGTTGAACGGCGCACCTAATTTTTTCACTTGTTATACTCTGACTTGATCGGCTTGGACTAATACACCTTAAAAGTTGTGTAACTTTTTTTGCTCATACTTGAAGTTTTTTATGTGTATCCCATTTCACTAGTTTGGTCATTCATGTCTCAAACTTAATCCACATTAAAAAGCTTAAACCAACGTCACTTCTTGTGATTATGGTGTTAGCTCCCAAACCGACACTGTTTTGTGATCGACTCCACGCTTGTTTCTGCTGATTAGGTAGACGTAGGAGATAATAAAACTAACTAGTTTGCAGCTAACAACTTTCTAGTTCACGAAATAAAACCCTTATCCACCGAACTAGTTATCCTGTAAACATCACTTGTGATGGCTCTGACTCACCCCATCGGTCCGCCTGGTGTCTCGTTCGTTGTGGTCTGGACCGCGTAAATGAACATTCTGTCTTTCACTGCTAATTCTCAAACCATCATTCAGTAACTCGCCTCATCCTCTTTCGGTGCCATCAGATTCGCGATGCTTTTCAAGCCTTTTTATCGCAGTGCTGACTATTGTGTAGTGTACTGATCACAATGATGGATATTTTCGGGCCACTCACTTGGTTGGACAACAAATGTTAAAACGATCACTGATTGGTTTCACGTGTATTTCATAACCGGCTTCGTTACTATGAATTTGTCCTAAATTGTCAGACCGAGATGGTACGAAAGGTATTTGAATCAGTGTCTGGTGTGTTGTTAGCTAGGTTTTTACCCACTCAACTACGCAACTACAATGAATTCTGCTGCTGTGACTGATCTTATTGGTCTAGGTAGGCAAGATCCACGTTTGATTGTCAGATTACAGTAACTTCGTTTTTTGTTTGAATCCTGATGACCAGCGAACGAATGGATGGGTGACTTTGTCCACCCAGATCGCCTGAGTTTGGCAATACAAGGCACTCTCTCCTCGTTAGACTTCATTTACTCTATAACTACCGCCCGGTGTATAAATGCTTTCACTCCATGAGGTATTTGGTGGTATGTACCATACTGCTTATTTGTGCACTATTGCCCATTATACTGACCAAACCTGGGCAATAGCAACTGCAGTATTTCGGGCAAAGTGGGCTAAAACCGTCAAGCCTGTAGGTGGCAGTCGATCTGGGCGCCACTGGACTACCGGGAGCTAAATGTGTTGCATTAGGTAGTTTTTCGTTCAACGAACACTGTGCTCATCAAACTTGTTTGTTCACCATCATTCAGTTGGTATGGAGTTTTGGAAGCAGCTCTGCACAGAACACGGCATCAGTCCTGAGGGTTTACTAGAAGAGTATGCAACCAGCGGTTCTGACAGAAAAGATGTCTTCTTTTACCAAGTGAGTATTTTGTTTTCACAATCAAATTGGATGATGCAACATGATGTTTTTGTTTGTATTAGAAAGAGACAAGAACTTGGTGAAACCACCTGTCTAACTTCGGTCGATTCTGTTATTGCCAAGCTGTGTTCCCGAGACTCAATAATGTTCTCTTGTGCAATCGACCACAGTTCACTTGTTAGACTTATCTGCCACACCATGATTCATATGCACATACGTATATGTGCATATGATGGGAATATATGAGTGATCTAATTACTCCATTGGGAGCATAGTTTCTCGCATTTTGACCGCACATTTATATGCAACTTACCCTCTACAATGAAATTTAACGGTTACCCTGTCTTTTATCAACACCTTCATTATTGTTATGTCAATAGACGAAAAAGCGCTATTAAAAACTTATAGGCTGGATTTCGTTTGAACAGCTCATTTGACAGTTTTGAAAATTGTAGTGGTCAAATTGTACAGCCGCTCCGAGTTGTGATGGTATCCACATACTGGTAAACTTTAGCCGATTCCCTAAGCAGCAGGTGCTTTGACAACCAAACGTTCGTCATCTCCTATCCTGGCCACATTGCCAACAGTCTATGTGGTAACCAATTGTCATGTGACCGGGTGCTTTCTTTTCCATTTACACTGTCTATTTTATGCCATTAAGGTGTGAACTTATCGATTTGGAAGATTTTGGCGTTCCGCTAAATGCGGTTGTGCGCAGGAGAAATCGCGAAGATTCCAAAGGTATGAAAATACCTTATTTGACAAAGTTAGTGTATGGCATAGGCAAAATTGAGGAGCACATTCTTGTGCCAAAACGAGATAAGTGAAAAACGCTGCGATTGACCTCCAACAGCACGAAAGGTGCCAGCGAATTCAGATCAACACCCAAATACAATGTTTCTACAGGAATTATGCAACGGAAGCTGAATAATACTGACTGAGACATAACTAGATAAAGCCACTCTGCTGAATCAATGACAGATACAGCACCGCGTGCTATAAGCGGAATTTGGTGTTTCTTAAGCAGATCAGAAACATTTGTTGAGAAAAAATGAATCTAGATGTGAAAAGTGGATAGAAGAGTATGGTCTTCGGAAGGTGAAAGTTGCAAAGAGAACGGTGCAATTTCCTGATTGGAGAACTTTCAGTCAACCAGAGATCACTAACTGTCTGCTACAAGCGGTCGTAGTCGATCGATGGTAGCCAATCAAAAGCGGCATTCAGCTGCCCCTTCCAATTTGCTTATAAGAGGTGGCGATTGAACCAACTTGTTTGAATGCTTATCTAGTTCAAAAAACCGAATTACATAAGCCAAGGTGGTAAAACGTAGTAACGAAGGGGCTAGTCAGAACGTAGCGCGCTTGTCGCCCACCAGCAATCGCGGATGTCGGTGTTGTTGGTTCCTTATTAAAATGACAAGATTTTTCTAATAAACTGAGATTGCCTGATGGTACACAGATCGCCGTTTTGATAGTTTTGACATTGCAGTCAGGTGATCGACAGATTTGTGATCCAGTGAACGCACCAACAATAGACGTATGCTGATTTCACTTTCAACCTTTGGCGTGAACAAGGTTGCCCTATTTGATAACAGTCAAGGTGCTGACTGTTGTATGCAGATACTAGAGCACTTTCTGTTACTCTTCCTCCCCACAAGTTGACAAAGGGCATCAATTTGCTAGCAGGACAACGTTGTGATGCACAGGTCGCATACCACGATGACGTGGCTATTCGAGACTTGTTCTGCCACGTCTACCGGAACACTAAGATGTCCCCGCTTTCCGAATCGGTTGGTTCACATTTTCATGGCATGGCGTAAACAGTACGCCGCCAGAATGAAGCACCATCCATACGAGGATTGGTCATGAGACAAATGGTTCACATCCAGATCATTGGCATTGCGACCCGGCAGCTGCAGTGTTGACAAAGTGCTAATCCCTATCCGGTTCTTAGAACACTCGACGTCTGTGTGATTGAATAAATTGGGGTCAGGCACCCGTTTGTTAACAATGGAGGAAACCTGACAACCCCGGCTGGCCGATTGATTTTGTCCTCATCACTTGCACGTTGTTGTGTGTATAGTTCACTTTTTACAGAAGCCATTCGAACAACTTTTTGATAGCATCTTTTTGTTTGTCTCGCGGGCTGGTTGTTGTTAGCTTAATCATAAGTAGAATATTTCGGAACAACAGGCTGGTGGCACAATTTTCTGTGGGTGTATATCGGAACAAACATCCACCAGGGGAAAGTCACACACCACGGGTTTAGGCGGACGCACGTACCGGACAGTGTGAGGGATGTGCAGTTGAGAGTAATGGAAGCCCGGAGTAGCAACGTGAGGATAAATTGTTTTCCTAAGTGTCTACTGGTCACCAAGCCGCAAGAAACGCCTCTCTATCACCATATTTTGAACGCTGCATGATTATGTGTGTATGGCGGAGCGTTTTCTGTCTGCCACATCGTATTTTATGCCTTGTTTAGAAAATTACCCGCATCTGAACCCAGGACGCAACGTGAGTGCATAATTCAGGCGTATGCGGTTGTCCCACGGTGGTCTAGATTCCAGACTGACGCTTTCGTTCATTCCACTGCTCGTGTCGCTTTTGCCGCGGCGCCTGCTTAAGATCTTGTGCTTTTCACTCGTTTGAGCCCATTTAGGTGGCACATACGGTGTTGGCTGATCAGTGGACCGAGTGTGGTGCCGAAAGCATCGGCCCAGTATGTCAAAACTACGGGTCACCTTTTGGTGATAACATGTTTGGGTTGGGTGAACCTGCACTCATGAAATAACTTCCTGGTCGCATTGGCTACAAGGACCTTAATAATTACAAAAAGTGAAAAAAACTACCGGTGTTGTTGGTTCCAGGATGCTTGTTTTATGGCGGCTGAAAACGAAGTCTCTGTAGCGATGATAAATTGAAACCCGGCTTTCCCTATAGTGAAGTACGTTGTCTCAATTGGTCATAAGGTTGAAATCCGTGACGGCTTCTTCAAGGTTTTACAAAGTAGTCAAAAAACGCTCCCACCAGTTTACCTTTAAACGTCACGTTTCTCCCCAGTGTTCAAAAACTGTTTGTTCGGGTATGATGAACATCCCGGTAGTCGTCGCTTTTGTCGC
Source organism: Paragonimus westermani (assembly GCA_008508345.1). Taxonomy (NCBI): domain Eukaryota; kingdom Metazoa; phylum Platyhelminthes; class Trematoda; order Plagiorchiida; family Troglotrematidae; genus Paragonimus; species Paragonimus westermani. Next base: position 163,464 of record QNGE01000104.1, read on the forward strand.
ATGCTAGTCTTCGGTTAGGCTAACTTATTAGTTCCGACAGCCGGGATGCACAGTGCTCACACACTGAATTAATTGTTCCATTTGCTGTGCTATCAGAATTTGGTAACTTTGTACAGGGTTGAGCTGCGTGTTGGAAGCCGGCTCCATTTTTTTAGTCAGCCCAGTTATCCTGGTTGTTGCTCACTTTTTCTGATAAGCTGCTGTCCACATGTCACGTGTAGATTCAAGTTCTCAGTGAGAAAAATGCAGATGTTTTGAACGGGTAGTCCAAACCATTTGGTGTGTTCAAGTTAAATTGTATGCGTTGCCGCGTTTGCAATATTGTTCTCTGTCTTTCCTGTTTCCTTCCTCATTATTGTGGATGTACTCGAGTACAGATTCCATTCACCCCGTTTAATCAAACGGCCCTAGACCCCGAGTTCACTCGTTCTTTATAACTCCTTTCAACCATTGTGCACCTGCTTTTCCTGTTGCCCTGATTGTGCTCCGAGCTTAGGCAGACGATGCACATTACATTCCGCGCGCCGTTCTTTTGGACTTGGAACCGCGGGTCTTAAACACCATCTTGAGTTCACCGTACGCTCGGTTGTATAACCGTGAAAACGTCTACCTGTCCAAGGACGGTGGTGGTGCCGGAAACAATTGGGCCGCGGGCTATTCGCAAGGAGAAAAGCTAGAGGAGGCCATTTTTGATATTATTGATCGTGAGGCTGAGGGAAGCGACAGCTTAGAAGTGAGTGAGTCTGCTTTGTATTCTCATGTGTAGTTTGTGAACTTCTGTTGCTGTTTCCATAGGATTTTCATTTAAGGTGGCCGCAGCACAATTCAACATTTCATTGCTAAACTGCGCAACCAAGTCTGTAGTTATACATAGCCTCATCGATGACGTGTTCTACCGTTCCTGCCTTCAAACGGATATCACCGTCAGTCAAAGCATTGTGAGCCTTGCACCCGTAGGTTTCGGCCCTTTCGCCAGAAAACGTTCGCTGCCTTGTGATCGCCTGATTACATGTGAACCAAATATTGTCAGTCTGCTGAAAGCAAGACATGAGCACTCACGATAGTCAGTGTTTGCCTGAACAATCATGTAGTTGGTGACTGACGTTGTTGTCCTTGCGCTGTCTTTTGACAACAACGATTATCAGATATCGTTGTCGGTTAAAAAACTTTATGAGGAACCGTACCAGACGGGTTAACCTAATACTGGTTGTATCGACAGCCTCTAGGTGTCGAGAACCAGATTATGCTTTTCGATCAACTTTATCTCTAGTAACTCCTGTATTCGATCTCGAGTCGAAACGTGATAACGAATTTGTGAACTCAAGTTGTAGCTGTCCTGCCATTGAAATTGACTTTTTAGCAGCTTTTTTGAAAGTTCTAGATACTAGACACTATGTATTATATGCTATGCCTTCAACGGATTTGGTACCACCTTATAACCCTCAGCTTGCACAAAACCATGACTTTTTCTACGTGCTTGAACATATCTCGATTCAGCCCTCTTTGACAAAACACAATTGTTCGCCTTTCATAATCAAGCACACCGTGTTGTGAAACCGTCTTCCATAGTTTACAGCTCTACCAGTTGCTGAGGTCGTAAAATCAAACGTCCTCAGTCTCGCTCTGATAACTGCTGTAGGCTTAGGGAAATAATTTCTTCATATGATTTGAGGTTTTTTTTCACGAGGACTCGTCTGCCTATTACAATCAGTTGACTAGCTATCTATATACGGTGTCTTCGGGAAGCAATCCGTATTCGTGCCAACAACTTTTCTTCCTCCCTTGTATCAAGGAACTACGTCAGAAAGAAGAGGCTCATAAATCAAAATAGTATTCGCCAGTGAAGTGCATTTCAAACTAGCAGATATGAGTTAAATTTTTATAAAGAGCCCAATCATAGTGTCTGTTAGATAAAACGCAACTCTTTCTCAGTTCCCATAGTGTTTGTTCCACTGATCCGTTTATTGCCATTATGAACTGTTTTTGGAGAGCACATGCGGCTGAAGTTCAACGAGTCAGGTAGAGTGACGGCTTATCACCGGTCGCTCTTACGAAATGTGCTAACTTTTGTGTCAACTTCTGACTGAGCTACTCACCCAGTGTTACACACTATACCAAATTGCTGACTGTTGGAAAACGGCATGCTTCATACCACTTTCTAAAAGAAGGAATAATCAAATTTCATTGAATATTATGCAGCTCTGTGGTCTTGAAATTTTTCCGAAAACAATTTCTTACTTGAATGGAAACTCATATAAACATCAGGGTTTCTGTTCACCCATACACAATCCTTGATGTTTCTGCTTTAGTTCGTTCCTTTCTGTCACCGCTTGGTAGAAAATCAAAAGGCGTTCACATTTGATTCTCAGACTACGGAGATCTGTTCTCAAAAAAACTAAAATCTGTTGTCGAGCTCTAATACTATGCCAGTTTATGAATCTAACCTAACTTACTCAATCCGGTTATTAAGCCGCTCATCGCTGGATCTAGTGTCCTACATGGTGCAGTCTTCCCCCCGTTCTTACTTTGACTTTATATTTTGTTTGTGTCAACTCGCGTTCATACGTGTTTGCTCAGATATGCAGATATTGTGTTGTTGAACATCAAACACTCAACTCGATTTTCTCCCCCCCCCTGCTGGACAGTTTATTCAAACTGTGGAGTTGGTCAGCGTACCACAGTTTGTTTTTAGCATGTCCAACGGTGTTGACGTACTGTTTTGGCCCATGAAAGAGCATCGGCATGAAGAACTTTCTGATGCATGCCTTTCGTCTTATCATTGACAAACTCATACCCCGGTTTCTTTCTGTTAGCCGTCTGGAGGTTACTTTGAGTAACAACGTAACACTGTCACTTAATTTTATTCACGTTTTTTCCCAAGCCCGAAAACTGTCGTTTTGTGTCTGGCGTTCAACTTCACTATTCATTCCACGCTACTTGATCAATGGATTTATCAAGGTCTGTGTGCTCCCTATTGGATAGGTTGGTCGCCGATTGTTTTCCGTGGTTCGTTATCTAGTTTGTACTAGTCAACTCCCCAAGGAATCTATACCGTTGCAGTGGCATTCCTTGTAAACCAGTTGTGGAATTTGTTTCTCCTTATCATTTTATAACGTGCGATCGCTTTTCAGCGAAACTCTCGTCTGACACGATTCATCCTTTTTTATCGGACCTCTCTGAATGTATGCTTGCATTCTCCCCTAGCTCCCGATACAAACATTTATTTATACACTCCCGGTTTTACTCTTCTTCAGTGATCCTCCCATGTTTTTAGACTGGTACACAAACTTAGCATTCGTATCCTTGAATTAATTGCGATACTGAGTACGTAGAGCTTTTTGCAAGTGCTACCTCTTGTGACCGTTCATGAACTTTTCTACAAGGTTTATACTTGTCATTATTGTTATCATTATTACTATTTTGTGACTCAGAAACATTCGACTTGGTGTGCTCCACTTTCTGAGGATGCTGAACATGAAAATCCACCTCTCAGGCTGCTTGAAGTACATCGTTAACTTGGTCGGGCTTGAACCTCACAAATTGTCTCCCTACTGTACTTTTTGATCGAGAACTCTATCTCGCCACTTCCAGCTATCCGCTGTCATAGACCACGTTCATTTCTGGGGATGTACACACTGTCATAAGTGCAAGCGATTTAGTTAAGTAGGATACAGAATGATTTATTGCAGCGCTATTAAAGCCACCGAAAACAATCGTTCTAGCGAATGTAGCACGTGCAAATTGGCAACAGAGTGAACACGTTTCAAAACAGATTGCATATTTCAAATTGTATTACGATCACGTAACTGATAACAAACACGTCGTCCTTAACATATATTGACTGTTTTTCTGACTCACACTAGTCACTACTTTCATATTTATTGTGTTGTAATTAGCCTTATGATCAAACACAGAAAACAAGTTTTGTTCGCTACTCTGTCGTTCTCATGACTTCAATGGGTATTTTCGAACGAATTAAATAATCTAATTTATCATCTTAAAACGGCAGGCTGTCAACTATCCCCTTTTCAGCTTCGTCTAGAGGAGGCTTTTGATTGTCTTCTCTTTACAGATGATTTCCAAAAGTGCTTTTTTCCGAAATCTCTTTCATCTCACTAGCTACCGGTGGTACAAATTTATCCTATGCATAACACTTGTGTACCATGGGTGCATATCATTGTCGTAATATAAAAACCCTATGTTGACGCTTTAAAGGTTTCTTGTTCAGTTTTTCAAGCGCAATCGTTATTATTCACACAAAACGGTTCTTGCCTGAATACGATATTGTGTTCACATAGCGTACTGCGCTACATGATGAGTCGCCTCACGAAGCCTACCGGTTGTTAGTGTTATTTTGTTTACGGTACTATCAAATTGTCAGTAGCCTGCAGACAGACGCTTGTTTTATCTGTATCGACTGCCCCTTATAGAGCGACCCTTCTCTAGCCCAATGCCGTACGACGGAACTTTATTCATCTTCACTTTTGCGCAATTCCGTAGAATTCACTCGGATTCTTAGTTCGAGTTTTTTGTAGACGTCTTACATTCCAAACCATTAGTAGAATAAAAATTTCCAGTGGATCGCTCCCCTTTTTTATGTCGACACCTCTTTTGAACACTTACCGTACAGTGATGCTCGAGTATCGTTGTACGTTCAACATTTCTGTTTTAATCCTATACTGCTTGACTTCCGATATGTGTCAGATATGCGAGGGGATATCATGTTTAATTGAACCACCAATATTTTTCTTCTCACTGAGACTCCAATGTCCCAGAAATCTCTGCCCACATAATCCGCACAGCTGTGGATTAGACCTTTTTCCGTTCAATCCAGAGCAGGTTCTTCATTGTAACAACAAATCCCGTTTTTTCATCAATTTTCAATGTGGGTTTCTCTGACAGTTTCGTTTTCATTAGTTACGCAGATTGCGTTCGACAATATGTACATTTCATCATATATAGGTGGCATCAAAGTGACTATAGTTAATCTTGTCACAGTGTGTCTATTGAATCCTTGGTGGCTCTGACTGGCCAAATTCCCGCTTCTGTTTGTTATTTATATGGTTCTAACTATGAGTAATGGTTTCATACCTAGGATGCCTATATTTCATTCTGAGTCAAAATGGTATCACAAATCCGCTTACACGCACCTTTTCGTTTTTTTGATGGTTCGTCTTCGATTTTGTTTGTTCTTGACCTGCTCACGCGTTATATCAATGAACACTAATTTTACTAAGAGTTTCATTCTTTGCTTTCGGCCATGCCTTGTAAAGGGTTTCGTTATGACACATTCCATTGCCGGTGGAACCGGATCCGGAATGGGTTCCTACCTCCTCGAACGACTGAATTCCCGATTTCCCAAAAAGCTTATTCAAACGTATTCCGTCTTTCCCAATGTGGAGGACACGAGTGACGTTGTCGTTCAACCGTACAACAGCTTACTCACTCTCAAACGGCTCACTCTGAACGCGGATTGTGTGGTGAGTCCACATATGACTGCTCGTTTGACATTCCTTGTGTTGTGCATTATTGTGTTTAGTGGATTGCGGTAAGTTCAACGACTCCTGTCGCAAACGGCTCAGGTTAAGCGATTTCGTTTTCAATTTGTTCCTCGTGCCTTGTTCGCTTTCATGTGAAGTGGAGGGGCAAGTCCCCGACCTTAACTTTGATGATCTTCATTCTCATTGGAATTATTTGAGACGAAATATCTACCCCATTTCTGATCTGGTTGACAACTTCATAGAAAAAATGGTTAAACTTCTTTCCCTAATGTCTCACTCCTATTGCTAATCATGTAGGATAGTTCGAACTCAACAGACAACATAGGTAACGTTTGATTATTTTCCGTCTCTGTACCTTGTGTGTTAATAACCCTCTAGCGAGGATCGGGCGAGTAGATGGGCTCTAGTTCGAATCTATGGTTGTTAAACTGCTGCGTACACTTGTATCTGATCCTGATTTACGCAGATCAGCCGCTGTCTGCTTGTGTTGTCGGGTTGTATTGCTCACTTTTCGCTCGATCGGACTTCAGCAGTTTGGGTCGATGATGTTACTCAGTCGATCACTTGTGTTTTTTCTGACGTTTCCGTTTGCTGCGGTTGCACTCTGCCCTCGTGTTCGTGGTCTGTTGATTGACAGTGCGTTTTGTGGTTAGTCAGCGCTTGTACCTGATCTATTTAGCGAAGACCACTTTTGGATTTGTTGAGTTTCGTCTGATGATGATCTGGAGCGATGAATTCGTTGAGATATGTTCTGTTTGTTTGTAAAAAGCCGATCTTAAATTCGTCTTTATTGGTCTCTGCTCTGTGCAGTGAATGATCATGCTGAACTCTTTGCCAGAGCTGCGCAGTGTTCGCCTCTTTCCTTTTGTAACTGTCATTGCTTATTTATTAAAACTCCTCTTGACACTGTTTGACACGCACCCACCTTAATCTGCACCCGATTGTTTTATGAGCTCATTTCCCATTGACTGGTGGAGCTACTTGCGCACCCATGTTTGGTTATTCCATTTTGAACGCCTTTCTGTTAGATAATTTGTGTATCTGGTTACTTCACATTCAGAGTGAGATAGCACTCTTATTGTAATTTTACGAAACAGTATCGTATACATTTCAATTCTTTCGATGGTATTTTCTGACGTTTTTGGACTTGCGAGATAGTCTCGTTGATCCGATGGTCTGAATAAGCGTTATTGCGAATGTCGAGTACGCGTTACTGAGTGAATTACCCCTTAAATCGCCAGGGGGCGGTTTAGCAACCACATCACGCACTCCAGAACAATCCAAACCGTGTCTTCTCTGATTTAGGTTGTCCTGGACAACACGGCATTACACCGGATCGCGGCTGAACGCCTACACATCGAAACCCCTTCTCTAGCACAAATCAATCAGCTGGTAAGTTTCTTGGTTAATCTTGTCTCTGGGACTTATTCAAGTTTGCTTCTAGCCTTAACGGTTGTTTTTTGCACCCTTATGCGTCTATTTAACTTAGTTAGCTAGCCGATCATTCCTGTCACATTCTGTTTTCTAGTCAAGTGTCCATATGCATTTTATTTAGTTTTTCCACTGTGTTCATTCAAACAAACATGCAGTTAAATTTCTGTGGCTATGAAAACCAACCCTCCTCCTTTTTGATCTTTAGAAACCTCTGAGTGTCGCCAACGATTTCAACGAGAAGAAGAGCAGGATTGAATACTATTGATGTGTGATAACCACTTTTTCCGTTTTTTACACCAGTAGCAATATCGTCTGTTTAAAAATTAGGCAAGAGAGTGACACCGGTAGGTACTTTAAGTACCCGATACCGGGATCTAAAGTTTTTTCCGGGAGGTTTCAGTCTAGTATTAATAAGCTGATACGGTTGAACGATGTTCAAATGACTCTGACTTTTGAACCCTCAACATTATATTGGATAATATTAAATGATCTGTTCTTCCGTCATTGTTCTTACTCTATCCCCCATGTAATGAGTATTATGCGAAGAAACGATGACCCTGTGTTTCGAAAATTAAGACCACAATAAACTAAAAGGCTTGGAAACCACTAGCTTTACACATTGTGACGTTTACTCCCACTCAGTGTATTGGGTTACATGCAAACTGGGCAGTGTCAGGTTACTCAACTTTAGATAAAAGAATATTCGAAGTCTGTGTTTCCACTCCTCGATCTTGCAGTTGATAGCTGGTATCGTTGCTACAATGCTGTTATAAGTGGGTGATTTCTTTGTATGTTTGTGTTGTTTTGAGATGATATTCAGATCCAGAAATGCTCTTGGCTGACATTCTGCCGCAACATTATTACTGTTTTGGAACTAATTAGTTCGCTACTGTCTGTTGTAGTTGTTGAGTCTGATTACTACAGTCTAGACATATTGGTTCTCGTTCAATTTCACGTTCGCGAGCGAATTATTATGATTACATCCAGAGCGCATCATCGTTGACGTCATGCGAGTTTGCGTTATCAAATACTGCGGTGGAGCGACGTCGTTCAGAACTGACGTTAGGGTGATGTTGAATTTGCTTCCACCGTTGGTATGAGGGAGTTGGTTTCTATGAGGTGCTGCACGAATTCATCCACTGAAAGATTATATTTACTATATAAAATGTACGTATGACTACGAGTCGGCTCCGTTGAGAGTGTGTTTAAAGTTGTGCATTTGATTGCCGTTGCATAGCAAACATGAACTTTCTGTCGTGTCTTATTGCTCGTACAAGTAACCTCAATCCCTGAACCCCCACTACTGGTTCGTACAATACTTAGAAGCAGACTTGCATCGTAGCTTTGTAGAAATAAACCTCTACAAACATAACCGTTACCTTCACCCGAAGAAAACTGATTATTCCCTGATCGTCTGCTCTGTGACCTGATGCCCCGATTACAGCGGAGTCGTACTACACTGGATCGGAGGTGATTCATCAGAAACTATTAACTCAGCAGTCAGCGTCAATCGGCAAAAGACGTCGAATTCTTTTGTGAAATTACTAAGTAGCACGTTACAAAAATGACTTTTCATTGTTTACTTCAGTCGAGTATTCACATTTTACTCCATCCACCGCATTTGCAAAATTTTTTATCAATAGTTTGTCAATTCCCTGTCCTCCAAACTTGTTTCCTGTGGAGAAGCGCTATGGAGCGCAAAGTGACCTTCGAGAATTTTTGGCTTCCAGGAATGCTACATTTGATACAAGTAGCATAAATGCACTTGTATCATATTCGTGGGGAATTGTTGTGCTCAATCGAGTTTTTATTGTCTCCACAGTTGTACAGTCCCGTGAGGTCATCTGGTTTTGAACTTGATTTCTCAGAAGTTTCGGAACTTTCAGGATGATTTGTTGCATGTATTTCTCCTCAAGTGTCTAAGTAACTATTTTTAAATCCAGTTGGTTGTTCAATTTTTCCAAGTTGAAGTTAAACGTTCACGTTTGTATTATCGTCTTTTCTCAGTTATCAGTTGCATGGATAATGCGGCGAGTTTTCACGATGCCAGTTTGTTATACACATCAGGTGGCTTTAGCGCAACAGCTCCGTTTTGGATGTTTTTCCTTTTTGTTTGGTCAGGTTTCCAAGGTGATGTCTGCGAGTACAGCGACACTACGCTATCCGAGTTACATGAATAACGATTTGATCGGTCTTATTGCTCCGTTGACCCCGACCCCCCGGTTACACTTCCTTATGACAGGCTACACGCCGTTGACCACAGACACTGAAGTATCTACGGTACGGCGAACCACAGTGTTTGATGTGATGCGACGTTTGTTGCAGCCGAAAAATATGATGGTTTCCACGCCGGTTCAGCGAGGTGTCAACCATTGTTACGCTTCGATACTGAATATCATTCAAGGTAACTAGCGCGTACGACTTCTCGTGTTCGCTGAGCTGGTGGTCTACCCTCCTTCTTTTTGTGTTGGTAGTTCAGCACTAGCGGAGACAACAATTTTTCATCTGGCAGTCGTGGTTAGTTTTCGCCAAGGTCATTCTTAAAAATTCTCCATTTGGGATGATGGTAGAGTACACCATGAACGGCTGTGACACTTTAATCTGAAAACTGCTCCATAGGTTTGTACGGAGGGTAGAAAGATCCGAGAATTGCGCCTTGTTTTTGTGTTAATCAGAGAAAGGGAACTCTGGATGGTTCATATATATATATATATATATATATATAAAGGAAGCAGCTGTAAAGAGAAAGTGGTATGAGAGGCAAAGCACTAGCATTCAACACGTCAATATATTGATGCGGCTTACTGATAAAACCGACAATCACACAAAAATACACATCTGGAATTTGGCCAAAGAGGCGGGTGCACCGGTTGCTCATCGCTTATGCGCAGGAGATTAGTGCTTATAATTTCGACCAGTCAGCCGTGACCAGAGAGATGAACTGTGTATTCCACAGTGGGCAGACCTTAGTCAAAAACTTCTCTTTACATTGTGATCCGCCTGTTTGAAACTCAGCTTTAAGAGAGTGACCTCTTTAATCACTCTCTCTTGTTCACCAGTAGAAGATCTGCTAATGAGTGTCCCGTTGTGTGAAGACATTTTTAGACCGGGACTGAGCCTCTTCTCAGATGTCTGTAGTTTGCAAAAAATTGACCTGTTGTCAGCTTTCCTGTTTCCGGTTTCATCCTGAGATCCGTGACTCCTAGAAGCTCATCTGTGTGCAACTTCTGTAGGCCAGTTATCATTTGTAGATACGGACTAGCGCATACGTTTATTCCCATTTATTTGGCATACGATAAAGCCGTACATCACGGAGAAGGTGAATTTGTTTGCAGATCCCATATAACGCACTTGCCCGTGCCTCCTTTGTCATAGCCGTGCAGTCTGTAGGCAGACCTTTGCAGTATGTCAAATTTTTTCTCAATCCCCGACTACTCATCAGCAATCTAAGGTATCGCCTAGCAGGTTTAGTGAGATTGGAGAAGCGGAAGTATTCACTGTAGTTAACAGAACAGTCACCGTCTCCTATCGAGACGATCGAGCAACCTTATCATTACTCACAGGTGAAAGTGGTTGGGCGTTTGGATATGATTATTCGGTCGTGACTAATGTGAGTTCAGAGGTGCAGTAGTCAACACGGTTGCCTCATGAAAGTGTGACCGGAGTTCTATCCCAGGCCGTGGCAACGATACTTACTACTGACGAGCCCTAACAAGAGAGAAACTGGAGTCTATTGCTTCTTTTCAAAAGGGACTGACTGGAAAGTCCATCTGAATATCAAAGCTACGACAGCATGTGGATGATGTTCAGCTTGCAATTTCTCGTAGTTCTTTTTCGCCCAGATGCTTACCGTCGCATGCTGTAGCAGCTAGTCCCCGTTTTTGATCGGTTGACGTCGATCGATCACAAATCCATCTGCAACAGCTCATGTGAGCTCTGATTGACTGAACTTTCTCCAATCAGAAAACCGTTCCGGCCCATGCTCTTATCGGCAGTTTTGATGGCGGATATGAACGGCTTTGAATTTGGCTGTGTTAATTAGTATGAGGGTGTTTGTGGATCACTCACTAAGCGGGTGTGAACTTTTTTTTGACGTGTTCGCACCCTGAGGACTCCTTATAGCTCGCCAAATTTTTGTCATCAGTATAGAGCATCATCCGTTGTTCTACGCTTATAAGTAAATCAAGGATACCTTTCAAGAGCCAGCGATAGATCTTCACTCGAAACCGGTCTGAAGTTTGGCTGTTGATCTTTCAGTTGGATCTACACCCGGTTAGACAATCTTTAAATCATAACGAATTGTGCCGTCAAGTCATAACCGTTTAGTTTTCGTGGCAAGGCATAGTGACCAACTCTGTCGAAAACTTTCAAAAATAAAACTAGGTAATCCGTATCAGTGACTTCCTTTGTCACGGGTCTCTGTGTAATGGTCGCAGTCACTTAATGGGTTAACTTGAAATTCACAACAACACACCATGTGTTGTTGTGAAGTTCAAGTTCACCCCCCTCCTCTTTCTCATAAGGATTCGTCCAGCAACCCCCTCATTACTTTAAGGATAATTGAAGCGAATCTATTGGTCATTGACTTGTCAGATCATCTCTGCAATCACCTTCGAAGATAGGGATTACACATTTAGTAAAAGGCTGACCGTTATTGAATGATTCACTGGAACCGCCGAAGGTTCATTAGATTCAGTTTGTACATTTTAAAAAATTGATTAGAGATGTCAAATTTGTATCAAGCAGCTCATGGCGCCTGACTCTCTCTGGTTTTGTTCTCACTCAATGTTTCCACTTTAAGCTTTCGAGTAACTGTTCCTATATCGCTTACTGTGTTTTTTAATGACAATTAATTACTACGATAGGTTGAGGAACACTTGCTGGATGGTGGCAAGTTACGGTGAGAGTCCTATGACAAGGAGATGTGTACTGGTACCTCATATTTACTTAAAGTATTTCATTCTCCTGGATGCAAAATGTTCCGTTGCAAATTAAGTGTGTTAAAGAAACAAAATGCAATTTCTGGTCTTTCTTTTGTTAAGAAGGGTTTCTACCTGCCAACAAAGATGATATTCAGTTGGGCCCACTCTTAAGCTGCAGTTGCCATGTGTTCGAGCCAAGACTATCTCCTGCCTCTGTTTGACAAGTCTGATGGTATCTAGCCCCCTACACGTGTCCCTGAACATCACAGCAGTGACTTCTTTGTAGCGCAAATGCTGATTACCTCGCTTCATCATTCTGTCACAATATATTGCTTCGATTGTTTTTAGATTTTTGTTTTCCACACTTTACCACTTTCATGAGTCCTTTTCGTTCAGGTGACGTGGACCCCTCAGAAGTCCATAAATCTTTACAACGAATCCGTGAGCGACGCCTTGCTCAGTTTATTCCATGGGGCCCAGCAAGTATTCAGGTTGCTCTTTCTCGCCGCTCTCCATATGTGCAGACGAAAAACCGCGTCAGTGGTCTGATGTTGGCCAACCATACTAGCATTTCCACAGTGAGTTTTCTCAGTGGTTTGTATGTGGTTGACCCTTCCAACAGCCTAATTGTGTCGTTTACAACTTGTTCGCTGATTGTACTTACTGTTTCCCAATAGACCGATGATATTCGTGAACGTGTCGCACACTTAGTGATCTCATACAATCTTCATACAATACCATAAAGTTTTAAACGCTTTTATTCATTGACATATAAACAGAGAAACTGTGCTTCTTCACTATGCTATTGCACTTTGTCATTTGGGCTTGTCATTCTCACTGTGTGCACGTCGTGTAGTTATCGGTTTTTCTAGTGACATCCTCGTGAATTTCATGCTATCTAATCATTTCGAGGAACATCAAATTGACTCTGTTTAGGCTTCGTTGCCAAGTGACTCCCCTCATTGCTAATGCGTCCTGTAGGTGTGGGCTTTTCACAGAATTCGCAATCAGTTACCCTTTCGGAATTTCGATTAATTCAATTCAGCAGAAATTCGTTTCGATCGTTCCATTCCGTAAAATCTCATCCCTTATTCCATTTATTTGTGTTCACACTCTCCGTAGCTGTTCTTACGTTGTTTGGCCCAGTATGATAAACTGCGGACTCGGAGTGCTTTTCTAGAACAGTTCCGTAAAGAGGATATTTTCCGTGACGATCCCGATCTGAAAGAGTTTGCGGACAGTCGGCAAGTGGTTCACAATTTGATCGAGGAGCACAGTGCGGCTACCCGAACTGACTACATCCACTGGGGCGCTCAACGAGCTGTGGCGGTCGCAGCAACTCAGGCTGCAGCAGCAGCCGCTTCTATGGGCACCGCAACCGTCTGAGGATGTCACCTGCATCTCACAGAAATCAAAAGGAGCCTATTTTGGCTTCGGGACTCGCCACTTTTCCTTCTCTTCTCTTGATCTTCTACCTGTTTCATCTGTAATGTCATTCATACCTCCTCATTGTATAACTCAACTCTATCGATTAAGCTCCATGCAGTTTGGTTGGACGTCTTATCTCCCCGGTTTGTTCCAACTACCAAGTCGCTGTCGAGTTGTTGTTTGTAGGAGCCGGAACAATTATTTCCATTATGTACGCTTGTTACAGCTCATTCGTTTAACCCACGGTCTGTTCACTACCTCGTGCAGATTCTTCTGATCAGTCTGAATATTTGTAACTCTAGCTCGTGTGCCACTCACATGTTGTCATGGGACTTAGTAGGTCACGCTTGGCTAGAACTCACTTTTCATTCCGGTTTTAATTTGCGTTACACCACTGTGCACGTTGTTTACACACAAGTAGTTTTTATAATGTAAAACGGCTGTCCAAAATCTATTCTTTTGAGCCTCGAACGAAAATCACTTTTCTGCGTAAGTTACAACGCTGCCTGCCCTTCTGGTCACGCCAAATCGGGTTGAAAGGATGAGAGCTGTTGAGCGCATGTTAACTGACGTCACAGTCTTTTCGGAGTTTGACAATTATGGGTTTGTCGCGCACGGATGAGCACACTGCTGGCCAGAATAAATCAACCTACCAGCCAGCTGTAGGTAGACGTTCGTTTTGTGAATCTTCACTTGGTCGTCGTGGCGTGTACCTCGGCTAAAATTCCCGATGCTGCTTTGATCGAATGTCTCCAGGTAACATCATGGAGAGAGACGCCTTGGGTTATGTGTACATTGATCTCATGCCGGCAAACATTATTCTGCTTCGCCCATTCTTTCTGATGATGTCGGCTTTTGCTCTGCGATCCACTCAATTGAGTTTGGTTTCTGTTTGCTCATCGTAGACCCAATAGTCGTGTAACGATTCACATCTAGTTGTTGAGTGAGGCGTAGCTCGAAAACGGACCCCAAAATTGAAAATAAGATTAGACCCAAATATTTTTCCTGTACTATTTAAAGAAATTCATCAACAATTACAATAAGCAGACCTCAGTAGTTCACAACGGTAGTCCCGTTCAGCAAGACCGGTGGATTCCGAACAGGGTCAACAAGGTGAACCGTCACACGAGTAGGCCAAGTCAAGAATGGCTATTCGCGTCCCAGACGATTAATGACAAATTGGCTCAATAAAACAAACACGGTGGGTGGGATACGAGGATCACATGTCAAGCTTTTAAAAACGTAAGGAACTCAAATAGGGGAACGAATTTCCTCAATTCAAAGATCAGCAGATCTCATAATTCATACGAGACACAATTGCAAAAACTTTGGGCTCCGGCTGGTTTCGAACCAGCGACAGTAACAGCATGTCCAAACGCGGCAAGCGTTTTACCAAAAACAAACACTGGATCCGACCTCTTCATTCAGCAGAAGTCCCATCAAATCTATCGTTCGACCCGTCCCTACTGCGCACCTGCCAATGAGCCGTGACCACTATGAAGCCAGTGGAACTGCATGTGTTGACCTGAACATAGTAAAGTGTCAGGCAAGTGTCCTGGTATTTTGTAGTCTGCGGCGTCTAAAACGAGTAGTATAACACGATTTAAATGTGGGAAAACTAAAAGATAGTTCCCAAAGCCAGAACTAAACCACTTCCAAGCCAAACGTCCTTTACGGTCACAACACCGGCCCAACGCCGTACCTCTGAGTCATTTACGGTAGGCGGTCCAGTGCATATTCTGGCCTACCTATCGCGTCAAAACCAGTGAATTATTAGGTTGGTTGGCAGCTCCACCGGATAGTGTAGATATTTTGCTGTAACCTACATGGTCAAAAAAATTGGATGCGGCTAATGCATAAATACACGATATGCGAATCTCGAATACGTGGCACAAAACTTACCGAAACCCAAAACTGCAGATGGCCGTGTTCTCTATTTGCGAATGTATTTACTTTCAAACTAGAGATAACAGCAGACCAGTGTCTGGGTATATATAGATCTTGATTGGTCATGGAAAACCCCGCTTTAATTGACACGGGAAAAGTTGAATCGACCAATCAGAAAGCAATGGAGAAATATGCTCCGAAATTGAGTTTCAACACGTGGTGCGGACAGATGAGATTACGGACTGTAAATTCTTTTAGGATAGATCTCGTAATATGGTCTATTTTCGAAGAAGATTGACTTTCCTTAACGTTAGGGACGAATGTCTGCTGACTGAGAGCATCTTGCTGCCGTGTTTACGATGTCCCTCCGAATTACCTCCACGTACGCTACGCAAGTGTGTTTAAATATGTGTGCACATATTCTCCCATATTTCTGCGTGTGCTCTGCAGCCAGCAGAAGGACTTACATTAAAGTGCAACAGTCGAAGGAAACAGTTCATATGCTTTCCTTCAACTTCGTGATCTACACCTTTTCCACCTTACAATGTCTCAGTGTCGTTTTCACTTAACTTCATTTCAGTCTGAGATGCCCCGTGGAGGTCGGTTAATATCTCTCCACTTGTCTCTAGCGTTGCCCAAGGTAAATGGTTCACACTAACACAGTGGGACAGAGAATGGCAGCGTATACACCGTATCCAGCATTGCTCGAGGGCTTACACTAACAAGTATTCTCACCGGGTCGAACCAGTGAGCGTTCCCTGTACACGCCTGAGACATAGCTGCATTCGCCAAAATGGGGTGCTCGTTCTTTTTTGATCGTGTTCCAGCTGTCATAGTTCATTGACGTGTGCTGATCCGGCTCCGCTAGAATGTTTGTTGAATCAAGTTCTGATTCACTACTGGGATTTCAGCATGCTATATCTGTTTACGTTCTGTATTTTGCCCCGGAAATATCGAGCAATGCCAGCGAAACCCCTTGGATCATCCTAAGATGACACTAAGTCACGTGAAAATGATATCGAGACATTTTAAAGTGTAAAATGTTTGGACTACCATTCTGACACTTATTTAATCCCCAGGAGTGCACAGTGTTGCTAAGACCCAGCTGGGCCAAAATAGTTGTTCACCATTTCACCGACGAGTGTCGGGACAGGCCGTTTGCACTTCAGGACAACCGGACCTCGGCAGATAATTCAGTAAGTGATTTGTATGGTCCCATTGAATATCTCTTTAACTGTTGTCTGTCTGCACACTCTGCAATGTGCAAGCTTCAACGAACATGTTCCTAACGGTAGTCATTATCGGTAATATTGCTGCATTTAGCTGTTTACCGTGAAACTGCATTGTGGTGAAAATCTACTTGATTCACTGCTGATCCAAACCCCGACACAACAGAGGATCTGACAAGCGGCCAATCCAAATGTCGCGTTAAAGTGTATCAGGATGGGACGAACGATCTCAGTGCTGTGCCTTCCGTTACTCGCCAGTTTGTTCCATACTGCACCAAATAACATACAGTTTGTATGTGCTAATACGATCAGTTAATGACAGACTGTGATTTCTTTAGTACTGTTGTACATCCATAAATTCAGCGTCTCAACTCAAAAACTGCTTACTGCTACCAGTACCTGGTCTTCTCATTACTTGTGTGGGAGGTTTCAATTCCAGTACGATTTCTAGGGCTATTCGAGGTCCCTAATTCCGATCATCACATTCATCCTTACTCATTTTTGGCCTTAAGTCAGTCTGTGGTGTTCCTAACATGCAAAAGCTTGATTGCTGTACGCATGTGTATCTAAGAAAGCACGGAACAATTTATTTGGTGTTCGAATATTCAAAGATGCTGTGCGCTTAGCGGTCGCCACATTCTGCAAGATTTTCCTTAGATAACTGTGAGTACTCGTTACTTAAAGGAAACAATTAAGATTTTATCTAGCAATGAAATGTATTAGTTCACTTATCTATGTTCTTAAAATTCACCTCATGATCGACCTCATCCTTGTTTTAATTGTTCGAAATTGTCTGCCAGGAACGACTCAAATGGGTAACTCGTGTAGCATAAACCCATTGATTGTATTAGCCACTTTATGGTATGTGCTTCTATGGAATCGAAACCGGAGTTAGCAACGTGTTTAGATATCGCTAAGTACCTTCAGCCCCCACTTGCTTCATACCTTTTGCACGTAATACCTTCTAAAGTGTTTTCATAGACCGCGTGCCCAAATCCGGTTATATCCTGTCCTGTACAACTCGAAGCCTAGTATTGTGCACTCGTAATACGTAACAGTTCTCTAAATCTGTGTAAATTTGACCCGGCCGACCTCGGACGGTTCTACACCAACAATATCTATGATTGCATGACACGATGTGGACAATTTTAGCATGCACGAATTGACTTACCGAAGTTCAGTCGCTCGTTTGACTGGTCGGTCTGAAGTTCCACGGTTCTACGGCCTATATTGTCAAGGAGTGAACATTTGGTGTTCATCAGAATCTCTGTCCTTTGCCGTCCAGCAGCGTCATGTTAGGCCTACGTGAACGAAAGCCGAAACTGGTCACTTTGTTCACAAACTGTTATACACCCCCCAAACGGTCTCGTGATTTGTAATGCTCAAAACTAAATGAGTTAAATTACGATTGCTTTTTTGCATGTTTTTTTGTCACACCGAAAGGTGTTTGCGATGTTCTACTCGCCGTAGTTCTCAGTTACCAGCCAACAAAAGGTGTACTGCGGGTTGTTATTCTGAGAGCCAATGGTACATTCTGAATGCACCCGGTGTGCATCAAAATTGTTTTCATACCTAATGAGAAAGAGACGTTTATAACATGCTTGATCTCCAGTGTTTGATGATACAGACACCGGATGTCTGCTTATTCATTCGGGTATTCTGGAAAAATGGAGGTGTACCACACTTGACACGATAGCAGTTGGTTAGTTACGGAGTTTTCACATAATTGGGTTAAGGGATGACGGCGTACTCAGTGACCTGTAAGATCACCTGGTTTATGATCTGTAGATATCTTTTACATTCTTAATCTACCGCCCTGTATCGTAAAAGTTTGAAAAGTGTTGATAAGTTGAACCAAAACTTCAAAATCAAAAGTCTAGCTGATACCTGACCGTGACATCGTTACTAGAAGAGTGAGGCTGTTAATTTGGGCTGCTGTTCAGCTTACAGCGACCAGAGGGACTTATAATTTTTTATACCGTTCTATACGGACTCCATACGCTCTCACTCGCGTCGAAAATTGTCGCATGACAAAATCGACCTTACATCATATCCGATGAAGAGTTTATCAGACACTGTATAGCCGCGAACTATCCGCACATTAACGAGAACAAAGTTGGCCTTTTTGTATGGAGTCAGTCATATTTACATTCTGTCTCCTGTAGAACCCAGTATTGACGTCCATTACAAATTCCAAGCCTCGTCAACTTTCAGGGCGGATCGATTTTCTTTTTCCGAATCTCAGCTCAAGTGTCGGTCGAAACAAGTCTAATCACTGGATCTGGTGGTTTCATTTGTTGAGGTTGTTGCGCAATTCATCTTCTACCCAATATTCAGCGCTCATGAACCCGTTCGTCATAATCACTGTAACGTCTGTGGGACTGGAGCTGTTGACCGTAGCACGAGGCTCATCAGGAGTGGTACAACATCGTGCGTCTGACTGGGAATCGTATCAGACCTAATGGGTATCCTTGCTGGTCAGCCGTCCCCTACCGACTGTGAACCAGGACGAAAGATGGGCGATTGGGAGTAAATACCCGCGTAGTAGAGCATCTTATTCTTCACAGTTCACGTTACCAAACTGAAGTGCACGCATTGAACAGGATTGTGCCGGATGCGACGATTAACGTCACCGGTGTCGGTGCCTCTGGCGCGCTTCTGTCTAAGGATAGTTGAAACGTTCTCAGAGGTGAACGAAATCCGCGGGTTCTGAGAGTCGCATCTTGAATACATCATGTAGCAGGTCGATACTTTTGATGAATGTAATGTTCTGATTTATGTTTAGGCTGTTCACAGAGTGCGTGCGGTGTAACGAACATCTGGACGTTTTTCCAGCTTTCCTTGAGCTAGATTCCAGCAAGGGTCCAATCTGGACGTCACTGGTAAGCCACAGTGCAATGCGCTCGATAATTTCTGTTCTTACATTAAACTTGATGAAATACCCTCTCAGTAGGAATTGGGGGGGGGGCATTGATATCTACATTTATTCAGCCAAGTTGATCTTGTTCATACGCCTGAGATCAGCATACATTCCTTTAAACATCAAAATTAGTCGAGTATCAAGGTAACGTCCCGTTTTTTGATGAGCTATTTGGCCTGGAGTTTGATTTTAATATGAAGAAGACAACTCGATTGAGCAGTATTGCGTTTTCGTCAATCGGGGAAGTATGCTAAATCTAACTCTGAGTTCTAATCCACGTTGGCAATGACAATGGATATGATGGTACTCTAAAAGCTGTATACAATTTACGACTTTCTGGGAACAAGTCGTTCGGTATTTTCGTATACTCACAGGTCCTACCGTACTGTGTCCAGGCATGTGATCGCCTTATAGATTGACGGAGAACACGTCAGATGCGCTAGGCCTTAGCCGAGACTTGAAATGGCATTGATTCATTCTTGTTGCAATGTGACGGAGATATGTGAAGCTTGTTGTACCGGTGACAAACATTAGTCCTTGCTAGTAGTCATACTGAGTTAAATCATATCGTTATGGGGTAGGTGAATGTATGATTGCAATAAGCACAGTGACTGAAGGAAATGTTGTTATTCAACCAAACCCATGAATCCCGTGAAATGACTGCCTATAGGTTCGATGTAAGCATTAACCTGCACATTACACATTAATCCTAAAGTTTCAAATAGTTCACCTTTTCAAATGCACATTTTTCCCTAGATCGAAGCTCTTAGTGAGGTATTCCACAGATTATTTCGTTCCCATAGCATACTAGGCATGTCGCAAATAAGCAAAATTATAGTGGTCACTAGAACCGAACACCTTTACTTTCTACATAGCATCTCGAAAACATCCCGCATGCTCCGCATTGTCATGTGAATAGGAGTTTCTGTTAATCCATGTTCACCTAATTTTGTTTCGGGCACGCACTGTACTGCGAATTGGCTTGCGCAAGCGTGGAAAGCGATGATTAGAACTTTCAAAGACGAATAACATGATCTTTCTCTTTTTATTCAGTTGCTGCCCTTCTACCAAACGCGGGAACAAATGGCTGCTTGATAAGTCTTCTTTGTTAAAAAAAATGACTGCAATTTAGGAAAGTCAGTGTCAGATAGGTTTTATTTGACAGTGCTAAACAATCTGCATCAATCCCGAAGAGCAGTAAGAATTGCATTTCCTGGAAGACGTCTTTTGGGATCGTACGTCGGATACAACAATCTACAATACTGACGAGCATCACTTTCCTAATCAAAGTATCACACCACCCGAAAAATTGATTTTGAACTGGAACGTACCAAGCCTAACTGAGAGTGTTACATATTTTAGACTCCAGTGTAACAGACTTATTGGATGACTTACTTTTGACGTACTCAGTTGTGCGTTAGTTAGCTGTGCCGCTTACCCCAAACTTAGTAAATACATCTATTTATGCCAACTTACTTTATAAAAATTGTGGTGCTATCTAATACCTCAGAGCCGACTGAGTTTCTGCACAGTTCCAGTTAGTACTCTTAACATTTGAATTGATATACAACCTCCATTGAGTCTCAAACAGATAGCACAACTAACTTGCCAATGAGTTAGTGTCTCCAAGTAACTATAATATGTGAGACGTTCCCGTCGTCCATCCGTTTACCTAAAGGCATCAGACGGTTTTCTAGGCTGTTACTATGTGGAAATCAAGGTTGTTTCACTGTCCATTCGATAGTTAAGCATTTTAAAAGGTATGGTAGCACATGTAGTAGTTGTTGTTTAGTGATCAAAATTCGTCAGAAACATGATCGGTTTCGTGGTTGTCACCGCCAATCAGATATGCGTGCCCAGTGAACTCCGACCAACTATCCTCCTCTAGGAACGGCAGATACGGAAATTTGTAGATTGTAACTCATTTGCGAGTTAGTTGAACCGTTTGTCTCCGATTCATCAAAGAATGTGGTACCATCTGAGATTTGCTACCATTTTCAGCATCTGTCGTTCCTGTAGCGGGGTGTGTGATCAAAGTTCCTGAGTTGTGCGTATATGGTGGGTTATAACCACGAAGCCGGTCATGTGCTTCCGACGATTTTTTTACCACTAAGCATCCTACTTATGCCACCTTACCTTATAAAGACAGTTTGTTGCAGTCTGTTTCCATTCATCCCACTAATATGAGTTTGGTTAGGCTATTCATCGTGCTGACAGCTTACACCTCGGGATTGGTTTCAGCGCACTTACATTTAATAGCACTCAACCAAGGGTTCTGTTGTGATCGACGGATTTACATCACTGAGTTTTGCGATGATCAGCCTACCACGCTGGACGAGTACGTACTCGTCCTCTTAACTACTTTCAACCATTTGAGTAGGTTAAATGCAACGCAAATAACCGTCTGAATTTGCTCCGCGTGCCTTCTTCGATCCCAAGCTCGCGACTGTCCTGGAAACATGCTTGTCAGTCCGGAACGCGGATGCTATTCACAAGAAGCTCACGATAGTCGTCAGGTGGTTAATAATGAATAGCATAACTTGAAAGATGTGTGCATTCCTTAGGACCCTAAAAGATTCCGTGTCCTATGGTCGACATCTGTTTTGCAATGGAAGACGCTGAGTTTCATTCATAAATGGGTTCTTCTTTCAATCTTTTTATTGTACAGTTCTGAAGTTGATCTCGGAGATTCTTTCCGCCACACCTCTGACTATTTTTCCGTGAGTTTGAGGAAACTGACGTGATGAATGGTTGCAAATACCACGAAGATCGCTCGTTGATTGTGGCTGCTTTGAATTTCGAATGTAAACGTGACTGCCGCAATGTGGGTGCCTTTCAGATCAATTTTTCACTATATCGCCAAACACATCAATCATTCATTTAAAGGGTGGTCCGATGTGCTTTTATTTCCTGGATGTTAGCACGATTACTGTTCGTGAATCAGTTCGGTTACTATGATGTTTTGTAAAGTGTTTGCATTACTAAAACAACGAATTATCATGACAAGAACCACATGTTCAAATGGCCCTGGAACATGTTAGATAGTAGCAAATAAATGGAACCGAACTACGGAGAACCGCGGAACACTGATCTTTTACATACCGCAAAGTGTAGTTTGAGTGGTCCTGTTAAGTGTTCGAAAGTTTGTTAGTTGATACTGATCAACCGACATTTAAAAGCATCTGACCGTTAGTTTCCTCTTTTTATTCGTCAATCTACATGTATCGCTCACAAGATTGTTTTCCATGCAATCAGCATAAGAATACTAATTGTTTTTACGCGTCACACTTTCATGTCTGACAAGGGCGTTGGCAAACTGAATCCGAATCGTCGTTTGTGCTCTGCGTCTGCCATATTTGAGCGATTCAGTCAGGTTTGTCTTAGAACTGACTACAAATGTTTGAACTCATGTTCTTTAGATGAGTGATGTTGGTGCCAGGAAGTCCTTATCTTTGAGGTGTTAGGTTGATTTTAACGTCAAACCCTGTTCGTATAAGGTGGTTCTCTGAAAGTACACTGTACCATGACTCATAGAAACGTAGTGATGTACCCCTCGAGTGCTTCAGCTCTCATGCGTGAGTCCACTGGTTGGTTTATCGGTCCAAGTCAGGCTTGCATATCGCCGATGGTGAAGGGCAGCTCGGGTCTAGTGAGTATTCCTCAAGCAACCAAAGGGCCAGACGTGTATTAGGTGATAAAAGTCAATCAATCTTTGCTGACAAATAAACAAACTACACTGAACATCAGCAGTGGGTTCTTCCGTGTAACTTTCATCCGCCTTTCTATGGCATACAAGGTTGCCGATACTCATCCAAGAACTAAACATATTTGTTGCGATTTTTGAATGGATTAATGCATTTGTTAGTGTTCTAAAGAAGTATTCATAACGGCGAATTGTGGTGTAGTGAAGTCGGTGATGTGTGTATCTCATGTTGCAAATAACGTGTAGTTTTCCTAAGGCACACCTGCGCCGCTTCACACATATATGTTGTAACAAAGAGTGACAGGACAACATTCGTGCGACGTCGCGTGGGCGATTTGCCTGTAACGCGTTCACGTGTCTTCCGGAGTGTGTTCAGCCTCGCTGACCGCGGATTCACGCACATGCGTTCACAACTGCGATCGCCCACCTGGCACTCGTCTCAAATTGAAATTTAAACTCATGATTCCCCGGAGGGCAGGTGAAGTGAAAATGAAGAAAAAAAACTAATTTGTCTAGTTGCTGTCCTAACCCATGAGGAATAATTAGGGTTTAACCTAGTCAGATTGTCTTGGGACTTGTCACTGTGTCCCTAACAAAGTGAGCAGTAACCTCTGTTTCGTTAACCCCAACTGAACAGAGAGGACACCTCAAAATCCAGATTTTCTATGGTTAGCAACCACTGTTTTACAAAAGGACTGCATGCCGGTACCTATAGAGGGAAGCTGGGGGTATGTTTGTTTGTTCAGTTTCCTTAGCACTTGAATTTTTCTTGAAAGTTATCTTTTCTAAATTTTGGTTCGAAGCCTATTGATGAGTTCGTTGGTGATTTGCGACCGCCTTTGCCGTTTTCACATGAAGATGCAGTCATCACTTACGTGAGGTCAATAGCGCGGTGGTGAATACGGTTACCTAGTAAAAATGTGGCCGGAGTTCTAGTCCCGAAATTGGCAAGGATACGCACCACTGACGAGCTCTAATGAGAGCGAAATTCCAGTATAGTGCTTCTTTTGTAAAGGGTCCGATTGGAAATTCTACAGGAATGCGAAAGCTGCGTTCAGTTGTGATGATGTTCAACTTACATAAAATAATGTTCGAATATGTAGATTACGTTTTAGTGCTGCTGGTATCCGCCAAGGTAGGCACGCAGGCATCATGATCTAGAAGGTGAATGCACGCTTACCGATTCACTAATTGTAGCTTTCCGGATAGATACACTCTTGTCACTCTGCGTTTGGCTCAGACGTGGAGGTATGATATGCGTTCCAATCTCTTGAATTCTCCTCTTTGTTGTCCAAGCCTATTGTGAAATATTATTCAGCCTTGGAGTTGTAAAGTTTGTTTTGCTTGACCACAACGAGTATCGAGCGCTATTTTTATTGATGGTTTTCTCCGTCCGTTTACTCCCGCATCCCACGCCCAAATTTTAAATCCGTTTATAGTCATCGCCTTACTGTGGTTCGTCAAAACCTATCGACTGGTTGACATTTTAGTTCATCGCTTTCATCTATGACTGGCCACTGGACTGATGACTCAGGTAGCTCGTTGTACCGAGTGAGCCTGAAGCAACGGCTATGTCCCATATGATGCATTGTTGTTCCGCTTCAGGAATGGCGATCCTGTTGAGGGGCGTGGCCTGATAGTAGGTGATCCATGTCGAAAGTGCGCACCTCCGGGCAAAACAAAACAGCCAGAATGGGCTTCCCTGCGAGGAAGTATGTGAGTAAGGCCGATACGGGTCACCGGATGTGTTCAAATATGGGATTCGATTTTTGGGAAGACTTGTGACTGCAGTCAAACATCGAAATGTACACTTAAAGATTGTCTATTGACCCACTGCTAGATGTAGTCCATCAGGGTGCCTGTAAACCTCTGTATTCAGTCAACACAAGATGTATTATTGAAGGTCTCCTTAGGTCAACTTGAGTCTGTATGTGACAAACTAATAATTAACGAAACATGTAACTTACAACCAAATGGGGTCTGTCCACTGCAATTAATCGTTAGCAGTTAACGCCCTAACATAACAGTTGCACAAAAATCACAGTTGAGCGGTCAGAAATTCGGACTTCCCTATGTTATTGAGGAAGGCGTAGCAGAGGAATAAGGCCAACACTAGGTACGTTCATACTCTTACAGACTTGGGAGTGGCCTGGTAAATAGTACGTCGCCGTCCCGCCTGACGATCCAGGGTTCGAGTCCCTTGGTCGCCCTTTTGACCCCCACATTACTTGTGGAACTTGCGGTAGTTCAAAGTCTTTTTAACTGATCCTGCCAAGAGTCAGCAGTACTGTTGGATACCATAATACGCGTGATTTTCAGCTCTCTCTCCATAGATTCGATAAGCATATTTTATGTTAATTCGCGCAAGCCTCGTTCAAACTTGCTACGGATGTGCACTAGTTGACCAACCACTTTCTCGGGGTGAATAATGTCGTCTGCTTTCGCTATAGGAGTCTCGGTGAACATTGTTCTGGTGAACATTGATGAACATCGTTCATTAGCCTAATCATCCTAACAAATGACCCTGATTTGGTAATCCGATCCATCGAACTTGGTATGCTGACCAACAAACACCAAAACAACTGCCTTTCGATTGGAATGTAGTGCGTCACTAATCCATTTCAGTAAGTTAGGTGAGTGATATGAATGCCTTCACAGCATATGTTGGTGGCGATTCATTCCATATGTAGTTGTCATCTGGTAGGCTGTAAGAAGTTAGGTAATCTTCCGTAGTGTCACCGTCAGTCGTCCGAGCTGAAACAAACCTTGTTGCTGGCACTTTCGAAGTCGGACTGATGAGTGAATGGCACGTGGGGGGATGAGCTGGAAACAGCGATTGAATGAATATTGAATTATCGAAAGTAACGTGAACGACGCTTGCCGGGTCGACTATTGCAACAAAAAATTGCTTACTTCCCCCTGGTCAAGTGGTCGTCATTTAATGCTCATCCGCCCCATTGTAGCTGGTCCCAGAGAAGGCTGTATAGCTCACAGAATATGTGCTTGTGGAATTCGTACGGACTGAATACGGTAAGCCACTTTTGTCTGGGTTTGTATTCAAGAGTGTACATTTCATTTTATCCCTAATAACAATTCTTGTGTTGCAGTTTTGCACAAATGGCAGAGTGCAATTCCGGTTGAAACGTGATTGCTCGACGAGGATAGGCTTACTCGCCAGTCCTCACATCAATTCAACTTTACCTGGCTGTGACTGAGCCCGTCCTGCTTTGAACGCTATCAGTCGTGAGAGGTAAGCGAACCCATTCACACACGTTTGGGCCGGCTTATCCTCATGTCATCACAGATGCGTAGCTCCCTCTCTGTTTCACATGACTGGAATTAACCCATTGTGAACAGTAGTTTGCGTGACAGATTCCGTCAACAGCACGAGTAGCTCTTCAGCTTCACTGATGAGGGTAGACATGCAACATCTAAGGAAGGTAACCCACATGTCTCTCTGAAACCGTAATCCAGTGGTCTGGACTACCATTCTTATGCTTGCTCATAAGTCTTGAATTCTTTCCGCTGGCGTGCGTCGTGCTGAGGATACTCAACAAAGTCGAAACAGCTCTACGCGCCACCTTGATGGTGGTCTGTGGAAGCATCTGCTGCAAGATCACCTCTCAACCCCGTATTGGGCAGTAGTAGATGACTTCTAGTTTACAGACCAACCACAAATGAATAATCAATTTCGGCTTTTGAGGAAGTGAATCGTACCGGCCATGGAAATTAAAACGGTGTAAATGTGTTAAACCAGAGTTCAGTAACCTACAGTTTGTTGGCTGACTCAACCCCCCATAACCCAAAATGAAAGGATACGCCGATAGAAATAGCCTATTCCACAGTCCCAACAAAAACAGTTTTGGTGTTCGGCAATGCTTACGTGTGCGACCAGGCTTTCTCCAAAAGGAATTATCTAGTTGATTGGTGCTTATTTGATGGCATCTTGTATGTCGCCTCATTTCGCCTGAAATATACTGCTGAGGAATGTTCGCATGACAAATAGTGTCAGACATCAGTAATTTGTGTCGGTTTTGAATTCGCGACCTGGCTGTTAGTTCATTAGAATAAACAGTTAGTTTCTGTATATCGTCATCTATAATTCCACTTGTTAGGTCATGAGTGAGGTTTCGTAAATTGGGTGATAATGAGAATTCACACATGATACTCTTGGAAGTATGCACCTGGAAATGTATATCCATTATTCCCTCTAAGTGGTAGTCAACTTGATGTTGATATGTTTACTGTGCACTATGCCCCATCACCGCATCGACGCTGTGTAGCTGGATGTTCCATGTTTTTATTCGGTATTCTTGAGTTTGTCATTTGCGTAATGCATATGAATAGAGCAAAGTTAATAAAGTTCCATTTGGGGAACTAGGATGTCTGCAGGACCGTGTTTGGGTAATTAAATAGGGACGGTAGAAGTTGAATGTCACTCAGTTAACCACAGCTGTCGCAGTTCCATAGACATACCGCCCAGTCCCTCTAAAAAACAGACATGATACTCGGATTTTGCTTCTCTTAAACCTCATCAGCAGAGCATACCCTTGCCGGGGCCGAAATTAAAATTTTGGCCAGGCTTTCATTCATCTCACATTAGACACGACTGAATTATCTTACGGAAACGCTCAACCACATTCGCGTATGAGTAGTTGTGGTGAGTTGAAAACGCTTTGGAATCGCCGCTGTATCCTGCTACAAACATCATCCGGGCCACGTCCAGAAGAAAATTTGCGACATCTGTTCTAGGGTGAGAAGATCTTTGAATCAAAATGACATTGTAGCTTGGTCATCAGTCGAAGTACATGTAACTTTTGAATATTCAACATAGACGAATATCTTCCCCAGATGATATGATGTTGCCACTGAAGCTCAGTTGGTCAATTGCTCTACCTCTTTGCGCGGGAGTTGAGACCAACAGGTACGTGTCCAATGAGAGGTAATATTGTGGAACAGGGGATCTGAACATAGTACAAGGTGATGTTGGTTCTGTTTACCTGCGTGGATCCCGATTTAGCCCAGTTGAACGAGTTAACTTATTTTCTTAACCCTTCGTTCAGCGTGCAGCGTTTGCCTATCGGTGGTGATATGGATGACAGGGCATGGTGAGTCTGCGACACTCCTGTTCACCACCATCTGGTAAACAAATTTCGGGCGTTTCATGGTAGCCACTGTAATATGCTTGATCATCTGGCAAAGTCATTTCAAGCTGAAGACGGTCATGAAAGAAAAATATATTTGTTGATCAACATTGGGACTGTGCTTTTTCTGGATAGTCTACAAGAAATAATCCTTAATGTGTTTACCAATACTCATAGGCCTGGAAACGAACAAGAGCATTCTCACTACGAAACAATATTTTAAGTTGAATGCCACTCATATTTGGTCATAGCCTTCCAACTTAAACTAGCCCTTCGACATTACCTTGTCCAGTATTGGTACTTCTGTGGCATCCCGTAAAGTCTTCCTGTATGAGCCGTTCTGAGTTGCATCAACCAGCAATACGAACTGATGAGTTTAGGCTAATGATGTAATTAATTGATGAATGTTTACTCATAAAAGATCAGTAAACTTTATGTCGACTGCCGTACTCATTTCGTCGTAAACTACACTCATATTATCAGTAATCTGTTGGGTACGAAGTAGATTCCTCTTACCAGTGAGGTTTTCTTCCCGAACACTTATACGTGAAGAGTCCAAAGGAAGACAAAACCGACGAGAGTAGACTTTGAAAAACTTCCGTTTGTCAATCTAACCCGGCTACCTTAGTTGAACTATCCAATATGTTGATAGTGGACCATGATAGCCTGTTTAGTTTGACCTACTTTTGTAAACGTTGTACATTGGTTGGCTGTGGAAATCCCGTTTAGTGTTTGGTTCGCGTTGGACTTTTGTAGAACAGGCCATCTTGCATCCAATTGTTAAGCCACATACGATAGATGATAAGCACCACAAATAATAATACCTACTGGTTAAACAAATTTTAGTTGGACGGCTTGCAGCTAGTTATGCCCACATCTCATTAACATGACATCAGACCTCCTGCGGAGCGTCACTGATACGATGAGCAAACGAGTAGTTCATGGACAGTCATATATTGGAGCCGCCAGTGACCGCATAGTTTCGTATCAAAGCTACGAGTGCAGTTGTTGTCATTCTTATCGGTAACCGTGACGACGGTGATTAGGTCCGTATCGGGCTTAATTCTGTCTAGAGAACCAATGTGACAACATTAGGCCGGTACATTCATCCCAGCATGGTGTTTTGATAGATTACAGAGTGTGGGTGCCATTTGGTAAAAGGTATCCAGCTGACTGAAAGTTGGCTGGTAATGAATTCCTCATTCTTCTAATTGACTGTGAAATGCACTGAGCGTAGGCCTATTAAAAACATTTTTCACTTGTTCGTTCGAGGTGATGATTCTGCGTGCGACTACTGACAGCAATTTGATGGTGTCCGCTCACATAGTAAGAAGTCATCTGCCATCGTTCTCTACGGTTTCGGAGAATGACGCCAATAGTTAGAACGATATTCATATTAATCAGGTACATGCATTCCCCAATGAACACGTAAGGACAGGCAGTGTTAATCGGATGTAAAATTCTAAATAGTCCGCTTCTTTAAACAGTTCACCCGAATCTCGCATTTGTACTTGCTCCTATAATGGCAAAACGAGTAATTGTGTAGTTCCTTTTTGAAATGTAAACACCTACTAAGATACGACTCTAATACACATCCATGAAGAATTGCAAACACGTAGGTCTTGCGTTGTTTGCAGTCCGGCCAACTTTATTAATCAGTACACCTCGCCTCGGGAAAACAGTCCCGTCTAAGGAACCCCTTACCAGCTGTGAAATGTCTGCAGTGTCTCGCTCCGTTGAAGGAACAAACCTCCCAGAACCGTACACATTTTGAGGACTGAGTTGGCCCAAGTCTCTTTAGCCAGGTGCAGTACGGCAAAGTTATCTGTTCAAATCCGACACTGTTACACACTGACTGCGGGCTGGATGTGTGCAGTAAATAAAGCTGTTCGTGACCCACACACACACACACACACTTCTTTAACAAGACAAAAACTTATGTATACCTAACACAAGAACCTAGTCTAAGGCTTGCTCAGTTGACGTGAAAATTGTGCATGGTCCAACTTAGTCTCGCTCATAAACCATGCGAACAGTATGATCTCTGCTGGTTTGGTGTGGGTCCAGGTTAGGGCAGTTGCTCGCAGATTGGTGACGTTCACGTCTAACCAACACCCATCGACTGATTAGTGGGGCGTGGGTGAGGATGTTCAGTGATGTCCATTTGTAAAGATGGTTGCAGAGTTCAAAACTGCATCGGTTTAACAACTGTGTACATCAAGCTCTGCGGAGGAGAATTTTCAGTGTCTCTCCAAGTAAGTTGGAGGCATTCTAAATGCCAGAAAGGGGCCAGTCACAGTCACATTGCCACAGTGACTGATGTTATTTAGCGTTCATTGTTGCGGCTCCTATAAATTTACCTTACTCATAATCAATAGGTTCCATGAGCTGAAGTGTCTTCTTTTCAAGAGGAGACACCTCAACCGAAAAATTACTTGTACAGCCCCCGCAGGTGATTCCCTGTTAGGGAGGGACATTTTATGACATAGTACCCACGTGTCAGGTAGAACCCAATTGATGTTATGCAACTGAATTAGAGTAAACGGTGGTTTGTGCACACACAATCAAAACAAACCACAAAACCACACTGAAAGAGGAACGCAGCATTCTTGATGACATTTCCTGTTTTGTGACCTGACTATGTGAACTACCATAACAATGCTGGAAAAGTGAATATTGTAACGTTTTTCAGCTATATACCACGATACACGAATGAGCCGAGACAAAATCAACTTGGCCCTTAAGGTGCTTTCGAGGTCGAATTGCGTGACCTCCATTGGGGCCAATCAGTCCGTCTCATGCAACCTGAGGGAGAGCAAAATATTGCAGGTCACATTCGATGGATACATTTACCTGAATTCCGTTGGCCATGCCACGAGGAATTGTTTCCCCGACCAAGACAGCCGCCAAGCGTGTCAGTTTGTATTCTGTTTGTGGTTATTATCGGTCGTTTGTTGGCACTTGTCAAACCACCCATATATTTTGTTAACCAAAAAGCCGCCGGTAAACGAATGGAAAATGGCAAAAGTTATTCATCACAGAAATGTCGCAATGGCATACACAACGTACAGCGCAGAATGAAGAAAGTGAGCATACAAGCAGTGTTCCCAAAGTTCTGACTGTGACTGTACTCACGCGATTCTGAACTTCTGGATTACACCTAATTGTGACTCCACATTTTCCCACTTTTTGTCTGAGTCATCCCACATTGAGTAAATAAACTACCAAGCATCGAGATGTCATTCGACTGTTCATACTCGAGGAAGGTATTTCGTTAAAAGCCTACCAACGTGCCTTGATTATGTGTAAGTATAATTGCACCTTATAAGCTGCGATCAAACCCTCCCTTCCTGAATTAACCAGAGGGTGTGTACCATTTAACAAACACTCTTGGCACTGGTTTGGCTACAATGAGTGGAATCACTCTCACAGACTTGATCATGCACTTTGAATTATCGTATGGTTTATGTCAGATGTGAACAAAACGGGCCCCACTGTTCAGGGAAAATTCCCGAAGTGATGTGGGCTGACTGGGTTCTCTTCAAATGATGACATATATACATATATGTTGTAGGAGTGATCATTGAGGGGATCCTCGTTGGTGGGTGGAATCTTTCAACTTGTTCAATTATCTGATCTGATTCATCAGCATAAGGACTTTCCTTAGTAGGTTCATTGTTCATTTAATCCTCGTAGATTCAGTGTACCGTTTGAACCTTATTGTCTGGGGCCTGAGGTAATTTCTTCTTAATATCACTAGTAATCCTGCTAAGAGTTGTCATCTGCAGAATGACATCACAAACTTCATAATAAGATTTTCTCTACATTCAGTCTAATTGGACACTCGCAAGCCTTCCTGTGGGTAGCGCTGTGGTAGTGAGGCAAAAAACTATTGATCACAACAGTTTGAACACGAAATACGATAGACACAACCTTTTCACAATGACTTACCGATAACAAATATAAAATAACATCGTTCGGTTTTTTTATAGTAAACCAGTAAGGTGGTTGATAATCAGTCGGCGAGTTAGGATGGGTCACTAAATCCAAGGAAGGGTCGGGTTCACAAACAACCGTTTCCGAATACTGAGATTTGTGGCGATTGATTGTGACTCGTATAGCAAATTGCAATAAACCTGGGTGGGGATGACTTAACAGGATCCTGAATGCACAAGCTGGCGTGACCAGTAGCCAGGACGTGTCTAACAACTGATGAAACTGGTCGTAACATATTTCAGCGATACTGCTTACTTCCTAAAACTTACCTGAGCACGTCGGTTTAGTTGGGGCCAGTGAGCTATTCAGCGCCCGCAGTAAGTTTATCTTCGATCCACTTCGTGGGGGATAGTAACGACAAATGACGATAGTCCATTTGTTTCAGCAAGTGACCTAATTCTTCGTTAACACTATGAGCACTGTCATCAGTAACCGAAGTCAGTGGTACCTTTTCCCAACCGAATGACTTCCTCGACCTTTGCAGTGTAAGTTTCGTATTGGGAGCCCTATTGAGAAACACCTCGAGAACATTAGTCACTAATGGCTAACTCACGATGTTGTGAAAAAACGGATCGCAATAAACTGCACAACTCCTTTCTCAGAACTCACATAATGCTGGTCGAGGGGCTGACTGTGGACTTTTGAAGATGAGGTTATTATGATGTCATAACTGTATCTGTAGCGCGGGAAGTACCTGAGTTCACTTTCTCTGGTCGAAAGGATATTCTGTCAGGGTCTTCATTTTTCAGTGCTCATAGTCGAGAAAGACAAACCTTACACGAATCTGATTTTGAATTGTAGTGGACGTCACAGTTATATTAATATTGGAAAGTATCTCCTTAAGCACGATAGCTAGTCCATCTCACCTTCGATGCACCACAGGAAATCTTCGTTCAATTTCGGAGCGTCATCACTTTTGAAATGCTGAAAAACCGGGTTCATAAAGACTTCTCGTCTTAAGAATTTGTAACAAATATGAAACAGATAAGGGTTAAGCAGACAAACTATCTGAATAACACAATTCTTTTCGAAGCATTTTAACAACCCGTTGATCAGTTGCATGGTCACAAGCGGAGAGGGAAACACTTCAGTTTTGGACCGTGAATATAGTGGGCTTATTGAATGAGTTCGAAGAGTGACGAATGAATTTCGTTGCTTCATGATGGTTGGTACGCATAAAGTTTATGTCGAACTGATATCTATGTAACCAATCATCAGTCAATAGAGTACAACTGACGCTTGTCGCTGGGTTTGTGCATAACCACTTTCATAAACTGCCCAGCATTTGGAATATGCGAATATCAAGAGGTCCGTGTTGCTCCAAATCGATGCTAATGTCAGTAGGTACAACCGAAGAAAGTTTTGTTTAAGATGATTACGGAAATATATTGGACCTCAGAAATCAGTAACACAAAGTAAACATACCGTTGACAGTTTTCCTCCACGGCTTTGACAGAATTCGATAGAACCCTGGATCCCATACGAGACCGCAAGCGGTTCACATTGGTTGGCGAATCAGCGCTCATCAAAAGACCTAGTTGTGTTCGGTTCTTGTTTGAACTCATTCCAGTCAGCGGAGTGAATATAACAGATAAAACTATGTTTGACAAAATGAGCATACAGTTGGATTGGAAAAAATTGTAACCAAACAGTTCCGAACTAATGCTGGAAGTGTGAAGCAAAATATCGCCCTTGTAAATCTCAGTACTGATAGGCCCGACATTACTGAAAGTTATAACTGACTGTAAAGTTACAAGGGACACATTTAGTCCGAAAGATGGTAGGTTGTACGGAAAAGTCGAAGAAAGGTGTTAACAGTTGTCGGTACACGAGAATTAACTTCAAGAATTTGTAAACAAGTATCCTTAATGTTTAACATTGAAAAACGACGTAAACGGTGGGAACGCCTGACAATAGCTTCAATTTCTTTTGCGTTGTAACACACTTGCTGTTAATGGTTATGAAATAATCGTTATGTCCCTCAGGTCGCTCCTTCACGCCTCGCATTAGTAACAGTTCATATTATCCAGACTGACAAATCAGCAGAAGTTAACACTCCTTGTTTAGTCACATCTTGAAGCACATTTCTAATTAGTTCACGAAGCCCACAGTAAAATACACTGTGTTTCAGAAGTGCCACGTCGCTTTTCTTTTTGAGTGTAACTGGTTCTGTTCTCATGTCATCTGCCTTTGAGCAAAAACAACAACCAATTCTTCACTGTTACCTTCAACCTCGTCAGTAAGCAGTGTGATGTCTACATTTACTCGTTAAAGATTCTTTGAACCAAGTCCGGATGGACCAGACCGTATTGTGAATAGTACGACAGCCAAGAATAGGTAACTACTGATCGGTAGTTCGTGGTACTGTCACACATTTCATTTCAGTGACATTATTCAGACGTAATCGTCTGAAAGTGGACAACGAAATACGTGCCCGTGCGTTGCCAATGCGAACAAGTGATGTGTAGTTTTACACGTAGTTAAAAATCACATATATATATATAGCCGAAACTGGGAGGAATATTGGTATCAGAAGCCAAACTATCCATTGCAGTTATTATTTCTCCGGATCATGCAATATTGCAGTTTTTGCAAGGAGAACAATGTGATTTATCTTTTTGCAATTATGAAGCTAAGTATTCTGAAGACATTGAAGTTGGCAACGAGATGTGCACTCACGTGATGTAGAACATACAAGTTCAGCACCACTCGATGGGGTGGACGATGATTTCATTGAATTCATGAGCTAGTTACCCTCCAATTGGAATGGCTCCGTTATTCGGGAAAGACGGCGAACGTTCAGTAAAACAGCCGTATCTTGTTTTGTTTGCAGCATTCACATCCTGTACGCACAGACTGTTGCACGAACTGATGTTTATTTACATTCTTCGGTGTCGTTCGCGTCGTTCAGTCAAAAAGATCATAGAGAAGAACTGAGTTTATGTGATTTCACACGTCATCACCGTGACCTAGTTCATGTCACTTGAGTATTAAGTGTTCTCACTTGCAGATGTGGATTTCATGAACCTCCTTTCGAACGTAACTCTTCAGACCTGGCCCTTTGTGAACTTCGACTGCTTCCAAACTAGAATCATCGTTTGAAAGACGCGTTTTTTGACCGAATACTATAGTTCGATGTTGACCGATTACACAAGCTGAGCAAGGCTTTTATTTTCAGAAGGTTTAAATAGTCACACAAGCGATCATAACGATATCAAGGGGACTAGGTTGAAAAATAAAATTTGTACGACGGGCTAGAAATTTTTAAAACATCCACGCACTACTTCCCAACGTGGTCTGTATTTGACCACATGTTTTAAAAAGGACGGTTTTCCTTAACACCAGCTAAGATCTAGTACACCCATTTGAAAACGAGCTGTTCTGGTGGATGTACTTATGGTTTTTACCTTGCATGGGCAATTGTTCGAGTCCTACCTCCATTTTCGTTCATCTTCTATATCCAGAGCAATGAGACAAATTAGTGAAGGCGCACCCATTGGGTAGTTATACTTATGGACTGAAATGACCGTTGAGTGTTACTATCTAAAGTTGTATACTTACTTACACCTACCTACATGGGGTTTTAATACCTGACAAATCCTGTTTCAGATGCTCTTAAACTATGCTTGTTGCGTTTTGGTATGGGTGGGCATGACCCACCTCTAACTGCCACTTCATGCCGGCTGCAGTCACAGTGACTCGACGTGGCAGTAATTATATTGGTACTGTTTACAATCGTCAGCTATCGTTATCTCTGAAGTTGAATAGGTATCCGGCTGTTGAAATAAATGGCTCACGTAGTCCATACTGTTCAATGGTTTGAGTCTTTGTTTACTTGTTATGGTCTTTGGTCATCGTTTTATCCGTCAGTTCGTTTTCATCAACACTTGGACAATGATACTTTCTACTGGTATGAATTTTGAACTGTCAGTCAACGATCTGGTAAGAATGTGAGGGCTGCGGTGACTAAGTCAACCGAGCGATGATTATGTGAACAACCAACTTCTGGGTAAAACATGCAATGAACAAGAGACGGTCAGACCACTAACTTCTCCACTGAGTACAGTAGGTAGATGTTGGTATTCCGGAATCACAAATCTGTTGATTGGAAGCACAATCCTATATGATCGTGAATCGCATTCACTGATCTGACCCCACCTACACCATAACTATCTCCTGTAAATATAACTGTTTTATCCGATATTTTCTGTTTGTGAACGTCCTTTAGCCGTTTTCGAGTTTTTTTACCTGCAGACAAGTGAAGACACAATCAGAATGGTATTTCAAACTAGTCCTGGTTTTCGTGTGAGTAGAAACTTTGGAAATCTGGATACGGAATCCTCCAATTGACTCTTTTCAAGCTCTTGTTTGGTATGCACAACAAAGCGCGACCAGGCTAGCACAATAATCAGGTTGTATGTCACAGAACAACACGAACAAACATTCATGTTCTTGTGTCACTAGTCATTGAAGTAGTCGTTTTGTAGAGGGACGGACTGTCGGACAGACTTGGACCTGTATTGACGTCTCCTTTCGTTGGTAGGACGACCTTAATCAAACCCTAGAGTAATAAATATTTCATGTGTAAATTTCTATATTCAAGGATCAGCTCTTCGAGCAATTCGGACATAGCGTGCATGCAAAGCATGTTCTGTCAGCTGGAGCGAGAAGCCAAGCTAGGTGTCTGGGAAACTTCCGATTAGATCTGAGTACCAGTCAGTCCAGGAAAACTAATTTGAAGATGTGGGTTCAGGAACATTCACGCTACAGTCGCCAAGTAAAAATGTTAAATGCCGTAAAACGGTTTGGGGGATTTAAACAAAACCTGTAGTACAGTCTATAACAAGTTATCTGCTCATTCCTACCCTGTCGATTAACACAATTTACAGATGCCACTAATGACAACGAAAATGGGTAAATAATCGAATGCGTATTTGATCGTTCACCGTTGATTAAGTGCTGAAATGATGGAACACATACCGGATTGTTTCTGTGTGGTTTCCGTCGCTGGTTCGACTTCGGCCAAATCCCAACCTTATCACACTTGAAGCCCCTTAACTGCGACCAAATCCAGCAAACTATTCAGTGGTACTGTGTCTGTGTGCAAACTTTATCTGTCACTAGTCTGTCGGATGGTGAAGTAAATGAGTGCTCGAATACAGCCGGAACCCGGATAGTTGGCGAATGGGTCACCTCGCACTCAACAAATATATCACTGTTCACCAATTTTTAGTCAGCTTACTAGAATATTCCCAGCTAATTGTCAGTTAGCCAAGTGAACAAGCTACATGACTGGGAGTAAACATATTCGTTCAGTAAAGGGAATGTTCGGCATTGTTGGTCTTCTTTACAAACTGCTTTTGTGTTGCAATACAAAGCACAGCTCTCTAGTTCTCCCCCAGTTCCAACCAGTATTAAGATCCTGCAGTCAGTCCATTCAAACTCAGTTGTTACACCAGACCGACGTTAGTGAAAAACGGGCAAGTAGACATATTCACTAGGAGATGCGGGTACCAGGAGACCGTCATCTAGTTTATGCTTAGAAAAGCCATATCAGCGGTACCCAGTGGTCGCCCCCGACCGAATAAACACATTTTCTTCGTTTCAGTTGTTCAGGATCCAGCCAAGCCCTGTGGTTCATGAACTTGAGAACCGTAGTTCTTGTCAGTATATTCTGCTAATGAAAAGTCATTTTGTGAGGACTAACAGCAAGGTTTCTCTAAACATCAACATTCCTTGATAATCGTAAGTGTCGTCTCTCGTAGGTAGAGAGAATCATATTTTTCTGTTGATAATGACTAACTCTAACTTTAGCAGAAAGTTCACCTTCAGCCAAGTACAAAATTAGGACGCCTATCTATTGATCTAGTCCGTTGTGATTTATCTGAGATCTCTAACTATTTTGTCTGTATGTAACCTTGAAAAGCGTATGGTCAGAGTGAACACGGATTCTATTTCGCTGCCGTCTGTGTTCACAGTAAATTAAAGGACATATCGGTATGCTGCACTGAATGAGCTCACGTCGTGATATGCGCAATAATACCCTCAGATGCATAAAATAACACCTAATTTCTTAGCATCCAGTAACTATGTCCAGTGATATCCAGATGTACATTTGGTAATAATTTCATGTTTAGTTCACTACGGGAAATCCTATGTATACCAAGAAAACAATTTCACTTAAGAAAACCATATGTTCTGAAAAATTAGTTTAAAAATTTAATTACAATCAATTTAATTAATTAATTAATTAATTAATTTAATTACAATCAATTTAATGAAATGCATACTAAATGACAAAACGATTATCAATGTTATGCACTCAGTCGTTTCTTGACCTCCAGAGGGGTGAGTTCAGATCCTAATAGAATTGTGACCAGGCAAAGGAGCCTTAAATAACTTTACACCTGAGTGCGAGTATGCAACAGCTAGTGTGCGAATTTGCAAAGATTCGAATGACCTCGTCCGAAACTAACGGGTCGCTGTTTGCCCAGTCGAACCATCATGACAAACCCGTCATCCCACCTCTAAAGCATTCGTTTATATGTGTTCCTTGAGTGTCTGGTTGAATATGTCATATATGCATTCCGTCTACCACCTCCTATCCGGTATCCAAAGTGTCTCGACGTTGACAGACTTTTGCCTTGCATTTCCGGGGATAATTTGAACTATAACACCAGTTATGTTTACCCGATCAAGGCCAGGTACCGAGCCTGTCGGTCAGTGGTTTTAATTCTGTCAGGACCGTTACTGCAGATGTCACTAGCACATTATCTCGTCCATCGTTTGGCATGGTTCATGGTCAGAAATACTGCCACAACTACTCAGGTTTTGTCACACTGTTCCAAGCGATGCATAGAGAAGAATGACTGTTCGGTTCTACGCAGAAGGCTGAACAACATATGTTGCCCTGAAGCCACCACACGACATAAACGGCACAAGGTCCTACGATGTGGAATTTTAACTCCAGAACTTCATCCAGTCTACTATCACACCAATCAATCCGTCCGTCGTTTAATTTGGTGTCTCACAAGTGCCAAAATCATGTTCACTGTACTCTCGAGAGTTTCACACGTACCAATACTTTGCTATAAAGTTCCGTTATTCATGGATACTTGCGTGCTGTTATTGGCGTTACTCACCTTCTGATTTTGTCTAACCTTTGCATTAACAGATCCCAGTGTAGGGTTAAACGATAATTGGGTGGGATTAGGAAAGAGAGACTGATTGTTATACTGCTGGAAGTGCCAGCAAACTGTTCCACTACCTACATGCGGAATCTAACGATTAATACAGACAGAGTGCCACTCGTCTTTGGCTAAAGGCTTCACCTTCAGATGAGTCTGGTGGCTGACGCACTTCGAGGGGAAGCGCATGACTGGAGTTTCGCTCGCATTAGAAGTCTTCAGCAGTGCATATCCTAGACCGGACCGCAATGTCCACATTGGTCCCCACATCTGTGAGATATGCGTGTTAATGAACGCACTCACAACAGACGTATCGTGAATGATCATACCCAAACGCTCAGCCGAAACCTTATACGCGTGGGGTTCAACTTGCTCGACCGTTTCAAAAGGGAATTGACTGAATTGTTTTGTTTACTTCAGTCGATAGCCCCGTGACCCTGACTCCTCAATTAGGTTAAAGCTACTAACTTCGCTGAACCAACTAATCATTGATCAAATTAGTGATCGGAGGTCAGGGACACAGCGTGATTTTGGAGCGCGTTCGCCGAAAGGTTTGTGCGAATGCGAGAGCTGCCATCGAAATGTGGGTGGCGTCCAACTTCTATTAGTCTCAATCCTCGAACCACAATCAATACCTCAA
The DNA here is from genome assembly GCA_008508345.1 of Paragonimus westermani. Classification (NCBI taxonomy): domain Eukaryota; kingdom Metazoa; phylum Platyhelminthes; class Trematoda; order Plagiorchiida; family Troglotrematidae; genus Paragonimus; species Paragonimus westermani. The sequence goes on from QNGE01000104.1 coordinate 203,455, forward strand.
TGATTGCACCGGTACAACCTGCGCTACCAGTATCTCCAGATCTGTTCAAGGGCTCATCATCCCACCTTAACACACCAGAGGGAGCTGCAGAAGAACGGCATAATCAGTAAAGAAAGTATGCATACGCGGGTGAATCTTGGAATATGGTTATGTGGGGTGGGAAATCTTTCCAGACGAACGGTAAAACATTTAGCCACGAAAAGTCGTATTTGTGGCTGCGTACTGTGAATAACATGCACCCAAAAGGTGTCCTTCAAACGGATATACAGCGAGAAAATGCAACTCAAGTCCAGGTTACAAAAATGATGTTTAACTTTTAGGATAGTCGGTTTCCTTGGGAGCTGAAAGATTTACATTTGAGCGCGCTAACGCACGCGTGCCCTTGTAGTAAGCCGCGTACATACAGGTAGAGTAAATATGAAGTGGAACTGAACGCGGATAAGCTTGAACATTAACAATCATAAAAACGCTTCGTGAATATAGTTTTATTTAGTATGCTGGTGTATTTGATGGTAAGTTTTAGAAACCTGACCCATTCTGCTACCTTGGCGTGGTGGTCAGGCTTGCGTGCTGTTTTGATCCTGAGGGCTGTGCTGACTGTGACTTTGGTCCTTGCGTGTTCAACCTTGTCAGATTGGCCGAATGGGAGCAGCCAGACAAAAAGCAGATGCGTGAGTGGCCGTGGTCTTCTATATATTCGTTTCTTCGGCTTTGTTAGTGTGTTGTATGATGAATGGTCTGCCTGGCTTTTCATAGTTCAGTGAGAAATTTGCTTTTCATCCTTATCTTTTTTAGGTTGCACTAACCTGCAATTCTATACTGCAACGCTTCTTGTATTACGCTTCATAAATCTTTCTTCTCAGTGTAAATCTCGTCATTGCAGCCTCTCTGTTTAGTTTCCGAGAGATAAGAGTTTCCCTTCCTTATTAGCCAATCAAGTGGCTAACCAGCATTGGCCGGCTGGACAGAAAGGCCCCACTGGCACACCTCCCAGTCTTATTCCTTCGGGTTTACACTGGATATGTGGTGTGTTGGTGGAACTGCAATTGGTGCAGCGCAAGCCAATTGCAGTGATGGCTAAGCGCAGGCGTCCTTTGGCTTCGGTCACTGTGACAG
>QNGE01000104.1:204711-390718 GCA_008508345.1 Paragonimus westermani
ATAATAATAATAATAATAATTTTCTCGACTAGTTGCATGCAAAACGTACGGCAGCTAAATCGCCTGTTAGCTACTGCTTGTGGTGTTACAATTCGGTCCGGTAAAACGGTTCGTCCATGAATTATCGACTGTCCGTCATATAGTTCCGCCATTACAGTCGTACGAGACAACACGAGAGGAGACTTGTTTCAAAGCCCCAGATCGAAAGTAAGCACCAGTTAGCTTCAACAATTTCGACCCGTTGTGGCCTGACTGTCACTGTGTGACATGGCGACCTGATGCTATGTTCATTCAAACCAGTTTGCAGAGTACACACTGAAAGTGAAACAAATGTGAGTCGTCGATTTTGGCTAGGCCTGAAGGCAAACATTTAGTCGACGGACAGATATATCTTAATCAGATGGACAAAGTCGACTAGTGAAGGGCTATAAAGTAGCCTACAACCATTGACCTTCTTTACCATTAGAAAACCGATCTTAGTTTTGGGATAGAATGACATGCGTACACGAAGGTGTAATGTTGAAATATATCTTTACTTTACTGAAGTGACTTGGCTGACATGCATTCCGAACCCGTTGGGAGCACGCGATACAGAGTAAGCCTCATCGACCTGGACTGCCAACGTAGTGGCCACGAGTAGTGGAGGTTCGAAGATTTAAATTATTTCAGAATTGAGGACCACCCACACTTGATCTCAACGTTCAGCTTGCTCGATCATTTCGAAAGGAGAATGAACAGAATCACCCTGTTCTACCCAATCTATAACCCTCTGACCAGGATTTCTGAGTTAGGTTTAAGTTACTGTATTCATTGAACCAACTGAACATGGTTGGATAGAACAGGGTGGTTCTGTTCATTGTCCTTTCGAAATGATCGGACAGGCTGAACACTATTCACACAAGGTTGTGGTCGAGCGTTTGGATTTGATTATTCGATCATGCCTATTGTGGGGTTACTGGCGTTGTGGTTACCACACTAGTCCCACAAGCACGAGAGTCGGGGTGCGAACTCCGATCCGGACGAAGATATGCAGCACTGATGAACTCTGATAAGAGGGAAACTCGAGTATAGTGCTTCCTTTCGAAGTGGGCTAGCCGGTATGTCTATCTGAATTTGAAGGCTACTATCGAGTGTGGGTTGTTCTCACCTTTGAAACAGTGACCACTCTTTTGAACCGCATTAATCGACCATATAACCGAATTTAGGCTTGAGGATAGGGAAGGACTAGAAAAGCCACTCAACATTCTTCCTTCTCCTCTGTTGCTGTTTCCTGGCTATTCGATTAGTCGAGGTTATGGCGTTTGACATTAATGGTTGTGCCACCAAATTGCTCCGGTAATGGCTATCAGCCAGAGTGACCTAACACGTGCCATAAGCACAGTAAAATAATGTTCACTGTGTTCAGCGTTGCATCATCTGCTGGTGATTTGTGAGGATTTTTCAGCAGAATGCGAATGAGAGAGGTCACGACCTATCACTCAGACTAAGTTTGAATACGTGCTGACGTCATCGATCATTTGATCGTTCAGTTAGCCGTGAGTAAATCACTTGAACTCATATCGATCGTCTTCACTCTTCTAACCGTCGGGAGGAGTGAGCGGTCCATTAAACCACCGGTCAACTTGATTTATTAAATGAAACTCCACACTCTATCCTTGATATATAGTTCAGCCAATTTGATCAACAAATCCCCAGAAAAGTACCTTGTAATGCTGTTAAAAAAATGAACCGAACAGCCGATTCATTAATGTTTGGTTATCGTAAGAAAACTTAACATAAGAGATACTTTAGGTACTATGCCGGTTGGTTACATTTTGTGTAGTCCAGAATTACTCCGCTCAAATACATACCTTTAACAAATGGTCACAGACTAAGTCCTGAAATCCGATTGTAGGTTGGAAGTTTTGGCTATCACCAACTGAACACCATTAGTTGATCACAGTCGTGGCATTCAGATAGGACTTTCACTCACACTGAAGCTCACCAGTAGTGCATGTCTTCCTCCGGACAACAGTTTGCACTCTGACGTTCAGGTGTCTGAAACTAACGTGTTAACCAGAACGCCAGTATTTTTGGAAAATCCAAACGCTCAATCACAATCTCGCGTGTTTGGTTTTCAGGTTATTCGATCATTTCGAATGAGGAAGGGACTCACTTGTTCAGTTCACTCCAATTGAGAGGTCGGCAAACACTGCTTCTCAGTCAGTTTGAGGGCACTGACTTCATTAAACCAGCTGAACAGTGTGTTCAATCCGTTGCTAGGGATTGTGGGTCGGAGATCAGCAGGAAATATTCGGAGTTTTTTCCCTCCACATGTAAGTATTAGTATGCCCAGTGTACTAAAAGATTTTAAACTACGTTTTTTGGAAGGGAAATGTCCTAATCTGGATGAACCCCGTTGCATTTCTGTCAAAGTTTCACTTACGCCGTAATCCAATGTTCGTTTACACAAAACGTTAGGGAGGAGACAACAGTACATCAGTGTATTCAGTCATAATGCCACAAATCTCTTCACACAACTTGATTAGAACTGAATAGGATAGTCATTTGTTGCGCAGAAGTATACACTGGAAACCGAGATACGAGAACTTGTGGTGTGCACTGCGAACGGCATAGCTCCCACTAATCTCTTGCAGGTCAATAGAAAGGTGGCGTTTTGGATTCGGTAATCAGCCCCTTCACACATTACCTGCTGTGCTGGTGCCAGTCGGCTCAGCAACCCATTGAAAACAAACGACTTGTCCATGTTGAGATTTGCTGTATCAAACAACGAACGGTATAACCGATCTCAACCGAGTTTGGGGAGATTTCGAATGTTTGGATAAATGAAAGTAACTGAAGTTACTATCTATTAAGGGAATGGAACACAGTCATCCAATATGCCAATGCAAGAAGTGAAAATCTTTGAACCCATTAATTATTGTTTCAGTGTTGAAAATTTCGCTGAAGGTTTCTTTCTGTTTGCTACAAGGCAGGAATCAGTCACGTGCTCAGCATGATTGTACTGTGAATCAAGATAGATGTTCACACTCAAATAAATGTTCTAAGATTTCCCGCTATCGTGATTCCTTGAGGTCATGTCAATCAGACATTCATTAGATAGATCTGGATCTGTTTTTTTTATTTCCAGAGTGATTTAGGACCAGTGAATCGTACTGATACGCAACGACAGAGAGGAGAAAGGGAGATATCACATTAGAGTGCTACCACTGTGGAAGCAATTACTATGACGGACCTCCTAAACTATCTGATTCGCCTGAAACCTACTGGATGAGGGATGGGAGGGGGTGTAGATCAAACAGAAAATGGCCATGATCCAGCGTTGTACACAGTGTGTTCACCGGCTCGACTGGCCTAAGACAGCCAACCGAATAAAGTTGCATGTGTGAACTTTAATGCAGAATTTCCGTCCTCACTTGCATTTAAAACGGCATAGAACCACGGAACGGTAATATCGGAACAGATTGAATGGATCCAGATAGAAGTGAAATCATGCAACTATTTCGCCAGATTTGTAATTACATCGGTATCTGTCCATTGGTCTCTTTTGTGTGTCCGAATCCTTCACGTGAACGCGTTCGGAACCAGCAGCCATGTCCGCTCATTCAACAAGCCTGAGCGTAACTCTTGTGATGAACACTTCAGAAGCTTTGGTGTTACTTTTAAGCAGTCTGGTTACTTCAGTTCAGACAAAAATGAAACCAAATAGTGCTTGTTCGGGCATCGAAAAGATAGTTATAAGAGATAGTATTTGAAAACAATCGCTGAAAATTGGCACGAATTTTTTTATAAAGAACCATCAGAGTGTAAATTCGTATGACTGTTTTTTTATTGGACAAGTGGTGCCAGTTCACCTTTTTCCTGGTGGAGTGCATTCTAATCTTGTCGCCTTTGGCAATGTGGAAAAATGAGTGGGAACAGAGGTATGTCTTCTCTCCCATAGGTGTCAGGAATAGACTGAAGGCTTTGTTTGTATCAACTCCATCATAATGGACCCCAAAGACTAACACCTCGCGCGGGTTTTAAACTCTTAAGTGATTGTGTTTAAGCATAGAACAAAGGGTTTTCACCATGATAGAGCACCACATATGGCAAGTTGTTGGTTTTACGTCTGTAAGGTATTCACGCGTTGACTGCCTTGCCTTCCGAGGCTCGTCCAGTATCAGCTTTTCGTATCGCCTTTACATGTAGCCTGTGATGAGAATGTATGATGTCTAGACATTATCGTATTTGCTTGACACACAACAAGCGCGTGTTCTCTGCTTTAAACTCTGAAGTAAGGTGAGAACTGTTGAGTTCACTTGAATTGTCGCGTTGACATTGGGAAAATACAGAGAGGGAGAGAGAGAGTAGGGATCTGATAGGTTTCCGTGTGTGAACCATCTAGTTGCCATGACTTGTAACAAACATGTATCAGAACAGCCAGAGATCGTCTCGGAAAACTTGGGCACGTTAACAAAGAGCTACACATGAGGTCGAAATGCAAATAATAATCTAAAAGCAACCCTCAAAACTGTATTCCCATCTGTTGATTTCGTGCTATTCGTCTCTTTGTACCCATATCCGACATACTAACCGTTTCCTAGACATCGCCATAACAGCAGGTGTACGTACTGTTCAGTTTTCCTGCTCCACAAGTGAGGACAACTTTAAAATTGAGATATCTGGATGACATGATAGGATAGGTCATAGCAAATTCGTCTTCAAACTGAAACGAACTTTGCCAAAGTTCAAATCACCTTTTATTTGCCGTAGCAACATTCCTAGTCAAATGACTGTTTCAGTCCGCACATTCAAGAACAGTTGTTAATCTTTTACCACGTAGTAGGAGGTGTAACTTTGTGGGTAACCGCTCCATTTTTTTTAATCAAAAAGCGAGTTCTGTTTCCGTCTGTCTCTTCCCCAAACGTGCCATTGTGTACTCTGACTGTGACTTTGTAACCTGATTGTTCTGGCTCGAAAACTCAACTTATTTATTGCGTCTGTCGGTTATAGCTCACGATGCAGACACTGAAACCTAATCAATGGCCAGTCATTAGAGGCAAATTATCAGAAGTTGCAGATAAGCAACTTACTCTAAAACTTTCAGTCTGTTAATCTATTTATTGAGTTCGTCCCACAAATACCCGCCAACGTCTTCATTCAAAGCATCCTAACAACGAGTTTGTTGGGCTAAGGCAACTGTAATCACAGGTCGGAGATGTAGTAAAACCTCTGAAATCGGAAACCGATTGTCACACTAGTTGGACTACGATGACCATATTTTCGAAGGGGACCCCGTTCACGTTTTAGTTGAACAACACATGAAAGACCTCTAGTCATTCGATAATGTGACATTAAATGGCGTCTTGCTGAGTCAGTAATCTGATGTTGAACAACTCGGGTTTCATTATCCACTTACTAGGGAAACGCCAACCATCGTAAGTGATTAACTCAGATCCGTGTACATGTGACGTAGAGGATAGATAGAATAGACTAACATTGACTTCTAGGTTAGAAGTGGACGAGCTGCTTTGACAAACTAAAATTTAAACAAACGCTTATTTGAGCCATCCTATCCTCGAATGGCTTGTGATTGTATTCGATGTTCACAAAACAGTGGATGCTTATTTGTTAGCTAATTTAAGACGTGCTGAAAATGGATCGAGAAACCGTCTTCCTTTGCTGAACTACCATCAAATATAACTTACACACTGATGTGGCTCTTAATTCGCTCAAACAAGGATCAAGATAAATTCGACTTGAATGCTAATGATTTATGCTTACATCATCTGTGCCAGATTGTGTTTAACTTCAGTGTCGGTTGATTCGTACACAAAGCGTGGGGAAGCCCGACCAGTAATGATGAACTTTGATAAATGTTTTCGAATGTGCATTAAAACTAGTATTAGCAGACCAGCTGGACCAATACGATAATCGGTAACTAATAGATGTTCTTTACGTGGCAGATATGATTCAGGTCTGAGAAGAATGTGTAAAGAAACCTGCGTTATCCGATGTGTGTGTTTGTATGTCAATTTCTTTCGATATCTGTTTCTTTCATTGCCACTCAGAGCGCTGTGTGAACACGGATAAGTCGGAACTCACTCATTGCTCAATCGTTTTTCTTCGTCTCATTATCTGTCCACACAACATATTCATGTCTCAGACTTTAACATCTCTCTGGTCAGCGTAGAAAATGACAAGTGATTACAAGTGTCCCTACTAAACACAATTTAGAATGAAGTCAGAAAATAATGTTACTCATCTTAAATTTACAACTATTTTTCAGTTTATTCAATTCGTGTGTTGTACGTTGGGTATGATTACACACGAACTAGCTGAGACATGTGCAAACAACTTCGATGGATAGAACGAAGTATAGCGAGTAAATATAAATCAACATATACCACATGAGATTAATATTAATTGTTGATAGAATGTTGAAAGAACCGTCAACTCGAAGAAGGTTTGGTGTTTGTTCGTTCAGGAGAATATTTTGGAGGTTCTGTTTGGAGCCACACGCTTGAACTGTCAGAATGACTCCTAAGCGACCTAAGGTGTGAGAAACGAACTCAAATTCCAACAAAAGCTCAAGGTCATGCGTTCGAACCTACAGTCTAGGCGATCCATCTCCTATGGTGTGGTGTCATGTAAGCATGTCACAGAACACGTCAACCACAGAGATGTCCAACAGCCTATTTGTTTTATTTAAGGAAAACATGCAGAAATTTCAAGTGCCAGTGTCTTAATTCTTCATGACGCTGCATCAGCCCACAGGGCTCGACTGGTAAAGGCCACATTTCGTAAATGGGAAACCCGGGAACCTACTCACTAGGCTTACTCACTGGACCTGTCTCTCGGCGGCTCTCAACTGCCGTCAGATATCAACTATTACTTGCTCAACAGTTTCGAAGGTGCGTAGCTCGAGAGTGGTGATTTTCGTATCAGCTAATAATGGTTACTAGGTATCCGCTTTCTGTGTAGTCATTCTCGTACCAAGTGAAATGTTTACAGATGGAACACACCTTTCAAACCATAAGTCCGACTACACTTGTAAGGCATCAACAAAACTGAGTGATCCTTGTGTTCGATTAGTCTGACAGCTCGCGATCAAACCCTATTGAAAGTGGTTAAATTAAAGACAACATACCTTGGTTGAGCTAAACACGTTCTGCTGCCCATGTTTCTAGTTTGAACATGTTATCCACAAACCAACAAGTCAGGCTACTTACATGCGTGGTCTGTAATCAAAGGATTACGGAAATTGTTGGGTGCTCTAATCCTGTCCCCGTGGGCAAAGTAGTGTGTGGTTTTAGGCACGATTGGTGGAGAATTTTAATGAAACTTACTAGCAAGAATTTACCCACGCTAATCTTGCGGTCAGTTAGGGAACTCTGATCAGATATAAAAGACCCGAGAGCAATGATTTAATTTCGTTGTCAGTTAAGGACCAGAGGTTTTCAAGTAACCGAGATGTCATACATGTGAAAAACAAGTTGTACGCTCCATAAAAGGAACCAGCGGGATAATTTATCGTCATTTTCACTCACTTTTGACTTAAACGATCTTTTAGTTAGGTAAATCGGCGTGATGTGGTTACGAAAGTCACAAGGGCAAAGCTTCAAAATTAACGGAACCTTGGAACAACATATTGCTCAAACTCGAATGATGAGTAAACGAACTACACGAAGCAGCATACACATACAAATGGAAGACGATTCGTTGGTAACAATTATCACGCTGATTTTAGGTTGCGTGCGACGCCGGGCCTTGGGATGGACTATGCAAAGACTCCATCTCTTTGTAATACTCAGTTTGTTCATGAAAATATTTAGATCGCTGTACCATTGTATGACAAGTGCAGTCTTAACAGTGTTATCAGTATATGCTGCACTGAACCTGAATCAGATATGGGACTACATGTAGTCCAGAATCATATGGCACACAAATCGATGTGTTTACAAGATGGCCATCCATTGGTCACTTTCCAACTTGTTGTCAAGATCAGTTGCTTATTCATCATCCTGTTGTCGGATCTAGTTCAATGTTGATGGTTCTTATACAGGACCGAATACCAAACCCAAATTTCGGGAGTTTCATTCGCAATCCTGATAGACCATACCACACTTAGGTAACCATCGAGCCAAAGCATACCCCATCGGTGCGTGTCGGTTGAAAGAAGGATAATGACTCATTTGAAAAAGAAGGTGTCAGTCTGTGTATTTTACAAGTCTAGTCAGGACTCAAGGGTTCTGTGTATAGTGTACAAGTGTGGGCAGCAAATACAGTAAACAAATATTTCCAACTCTCGGTGTTATTTGATGAAAAGTGATTGGGCGTGCAAAATGGTGCAATGAGCATAAGGATTACATCTGACAGTCTATAGTTATCACAGAAGGAGTATACGAAAGGCAATATTAGCCAACTCTTGAGGATAGACGGTAAACAATAATGCAAATCTCAATCTGGATGAGGGTTAGGGTAGCACAGTTTCTAAGGTTTCATCGGATTCGGACGTATGTAAGGAAGGTGCGACTCGGTTGCCTCATTGTCATAATCGCGTTGAACCATCATCTTTGCTGACAGGTGTGGAGTTTGTCTTGCGTTCAGCACACTGTTGGTAATACAGTTGTAGTTCGTTCAGCTCGACAATGGATGTGTGAATCCAATCAATCAATTTCTGTCGGGCTTGCGAGGAATTTAGGGCAAAGTTGAGCATAGGACCCTCCAGGTTGCAAAGACGAAGACCGAAGCGATTATCTATCAAACGGAAAATGAATGAATGGGAGCATAAGACTAACACTGACGAATAAGTTGGACGGCGAAAGTATGGTGAATTACATAATTAACGATGGTGGAGTGGAAAGCAAACTGATAGAGTAGGAGAATGAATTTGTGATCGATTGCGCCCGACAGCGTTGGGGGTGAAGTCCGAACATCGACATAAAAACCGTGCAAGTGAGTGAGCACATCCAGTGTGAAAAGCAAGTCAGTTAAGAAACGGTGAATCCAAGTTTATAAACTAGTTTTATGTGGCTGGGGTACAGTATCGTTTCTATGTGCAACAGAACACAAAAACGACTCACCCCGATGGATGTTGTACGTACCTGATTTGTCGATTAATAAGTGGTTTTTGATTAAACATGTACCAGCATACTTTTACGATTACTTAGCAGTGGCTCGGGTATTCACACACTAAGTGGTAAAATCGCTTTTTACCGTGTACAAGACCATTTTTACAGGCTGCTTTCTACACGGGGGCTTCTGTAAGTTATTTTCTAATCCTGGACTCCTCAGGTGGAGTCAGGAGTTGAAGTTATCAGGTTATTGTGAACCATACGGGTGTTCTGTCATGTCAAATTCCCCATCACATACCCACAGCTCCATACAGGAGACTAATTGATCATGCTGTGCGCTGCCTATACAAACCAACCTCTTCATCAGGATGAAAGCAGCGGGTGAGCCGGAAGCAAGAAGTTTACGTTTAGGTTTGTCTTGCTGCGCAGTGTGTGTATGTATACGTACATGCACATGAGGTAGAGGTCAGTGCTTTGCCCCTATGTGAAATGGAGTAGAAACCAAACAGGCGCTGAGCACGGCAAATCCGCACTCGCAAAGTGTGTTCTAATGAGCATCGCTCTGGCGCACATCAAAATGTTGGTGGAAAGTGAGAGCAAGCCAGAGAATGAAGGTTACGACTGGTTTCGGATTATGTTAATTCGCTTGTACCCGATTCAATCGGACGTGTTTCCGATGAGTAGAAACGGGACGGTTGGTTAGTGATCAGCAATGACAATACAACTAGCTAACGGAACTAGACTGGTAAGGTGATGGACAGGTGTGGGTGAAGGTCGTATAAGAATACTCACGGGGTGTTTCGAAAACCAGAACATTCATATTCTTCAGCGGCAACACGCTGCGAATCTGGTACAGTCCAACTGACATTGGTTGGTCCGAATAGTATTGTGTTTTTGTCAAATTGGCTAGTGATGATCTATTGGATGAATCTGAGCCCAGAGCTGCGGCGGCGGCCATATTCAGTAGTGATCCCGGACTTCTCGGTCGGGGACCCATTAGTGGTTTGACTGTAATGAGTATGTCGTTAAATACTAGGAGGTATCGCCAATGCTTGTGATGACGTGTGTATCGTGTGAGTACCCTGTCCAGTTGCTGTCCGGCCACCCAGCCGACAAAACGACGGTGACGTTGAATGAAATTCTCTGTCTTCAACGACCCAACAAGCATGGAGTCCAACCGACGCAACCGATCGACTGGATCGGGTAAGGTTTTAAACTCACATTCGGCCACACGTCGGTAAATACCTTGGAGTAGATCAGTCGGTAAGTCCTTACCAGAATCGATGCCACGATTGTTGTGAATGAATTCTGCTTCGGACATACGTTGACCAAGGCGACGAAGGTTGGGGTTGTGGAGATCAGTGTGAAGCATCAGCACAGAATAAGCTAACACTTCCACCGTGTCCTTGTTAAGGTAGAGAGATGTGACTTGGGCATCATTCTGCGCTATGTAGACGTCTTGGAATACTTGCATTAGATGGCTTATTTTCTGAGATTCCCCCTGTCAATCGAAGTAACAGAGAACAAATATAAACACACTTAACAGCAGCCGTTGTAGAGGAAACTTTTATTAAAATTGGGAGTTCCTAGGGATTACTCGTGGTTCTTGATTGGGACCTGCTGGATTTGTGCAAATTTTAGTTGTAAGTGGCCAGGAGAGCTCCTTAGCCGTACTTTGGCGTGAAACGTGTTTGTTCGACCGAACAGTGCTAACTTGAGTACGACTGTTCACCTGTTACCGGTGAACGTGAACAACTCAGAGCTATTTATTCATTCACATTGCTGGACCCAGTTGGTCCATACGCTGGAATAACATCTGGGATGAATATCAGCTCTCAGGTGAGAATCCAAGCCTACCTTTGAGAAACAGAAAAATGTCACCGACCAGGAGAGCAAAACTAGTAGTGGTTGAACAAACATGAACATATAAATGAGACGATCAATGCGCACACTCACCGCAGGATGGAAATGTGATAGTATGATCCGAATCGCCTGGTCCACATGCATATCACGCATGTTAATCAGTTGCAAGTATTCCCTGCGAGGCAGAATGTCAGATAAATGTGTGAGAATGGTATAGCTAAACAACTACAAATAACCTGTTAAATCTATTCGTTCGGTGGTTTCCGGTTTTAACTAGACGTTTAAGAACTGATCAGAACGCGGCAACCAGAACCGGCATGACTTTTAGCCACCTAGGGGGAGTAAACTATCGGATGACATTAACAGTCGGCTGCTCAGTTGTTCGCTTATCAAAAGTTTTCAGAACACTCAGTGACGAAGGATTGCGCCACTTAACATACATCTTAACTTAACATACTTAACTTAACTTAACATAACTTAACTTAACATACACCTAATTTCGGTTAGGTGGCCAATATTAAAATGACTAACCACAGGGTGCCAATTAACTATCACATCGAAGTGATGGACGATAAACAAATCATTAGGTGCCCACTGGTTATTCGAATGACGACCAGATTTATGAACTGACCTGAGCACACGGGAAGACATTGAGTCGTGAAGCGAACCAAAATAGTCACCGATAGCCTGCCTACTCAGGCCGTCTTGATAGAGAAGGAACCGGGCAATCGCTATTGGGACTGGAGCAAGTACACCATGTTCGATTAGATAATGCATGCCTTCGACAGGGTCTCTACAATGGGAAACCGGAGAAAAGAATCAACGAAAACGGTAATTCTGTATTCATCAGGATTCAGCACGATGTAGAGACGGGTTCTTCATAACTAAGAAATTAATGGGTTTCAAGTGTCACAAAATCTTACTTGTTGAATAAGGTTTTTCCGACAAATAAACAACATCGCTGTTTGGCTCGATTGAGCGATTTTCGTAAACGATTTGTCCATTCCGTGGTTGTGTTGGTCCTGGTAATTGCCGGTTTAGGAGACGGTTCCGAATTTAGTTCTTCCTCTTGTCCATTAGATTCGGTAGATTCGGTTGGTTGGTATAATGAACTTAACTCAGATGACCATCCTGAATCTTGTCCGGTTGGTTTGCTCACTGAGAGACGATCTCCGCCATCATTTGTCCCACTGCCAGTGCGACCGAAAAATATTATGTCGGGTCCAACCGATTTGAACGGCCTCATGGTTGGCGAGGATGCCACGAATTCGATGTCCGCTGAGGATGTACTCGGTGTAATTGTGCTTGCAAAGGATAGTCTGTGCATGCACTGCGTGTTCGGATTGCACATACAATCCCAAGTCGAGGAATATGAAGAACGTTGCTCCTCAGAAGGGAATTGTAGGGTCTCTGAATGACGACAATCCGGATCGTATACAGGACCGTAGATACCTGTAGGCGGAACCACGAACGACAAGTGATCATCGTTGACAAAACGGTCCATGTGGGAGCTATCTTCATGAGTTGATGTGGTGGACTTGCCAGTTGATACCTTACTTAGTATGTGGTTGGTGTGCTGAGAAATATCCGGGTCAGGACCAGGATCAGCGGAAGAAGCGGTACAACTACAAAGTGGAAAGAAAAGATTGATAGATGAGCTTAATGTGAACGGGAAAAAATACGAAGCAAAATTCATTTTTCAGTCTATGCACACCATGCTCAAATATAGTGGTCCCCGACTGAGTGACACATACCGTCATCTTTCCTGAGCATATGGTCGGTCAGGACAATTCTAAGCCAACCGCTCTTTGTCTACGATTCGCCCAATCGATTTTCCCACTTGGGGGACAGGGTGTATGTTTGCCCATATGGTTCAGACAAGTGCTCAATCGGCCAGACCAGCTGCTCACCATCAAAGCGTGGACGGCCGTCACCCACATGCCCGTATAAGTTGCCATCATCCTAGCTATGACCCCTATACGGTCCACGTGGGGTGTCTCTCGTGTCCACTGCTACGCTGGCGGAAAGACCCCACTTCATACAATCAGGTCACGTGCAGTCTCGTCGTCTATGCTGCCACCCTACCCCTCTCCCCTAACAGCTGTCCCGACACCTGGAGTTAGTGTGATCTGCACATGGGCATACACACACATTCACGCGCCTGCACAGTTAGGAAGGCGACGCACGTGCATTGCGATTCGAAAGGCCTCGTGTGCTCACAGGCAGAGCGAACAGGAATGTGAGCTTCACGTTCGCGGACTACCACCCTATCCACATAGGCAGGACAGTTTGATTCCACTGTAACAGCAACCAGGTTTTCAATTTATATAGCGGAGTTACACACTGGGATTGCGTCAAACAACTAGCCCGCATGAACATTCTGTATCGCCTGCTTAGGCCCAGGTCACACGAATAATAGTGATCAAAAGTACAAGTGTAATCGGCAGTGGGAGGCCACAAACACGACCGTTAATTGTGTTATGTCCTGATGGACTACTGGAAGAGAAAGGTGCATAGTAATTCATACTGTGCTTACCCCCTTCGAACCTGTGCAGCTACACAGTCTATACTTGCTTACATATCGCAAAATCGCCGGTTATTTGAACGGCTCCTGGTTAAACTAAGCATGTATGAGAGTATTCATCCAACGTTTAGCCCAGCATGTTAGATAACAACAAAAACCATGTAGCCTAAAGATTGAAACTCAGCAATGTCATCAAATTCGTGACACAGTTAGTCGTACCAACTGAATGAACACGCTAGACACCACTTTAGCTCGATATATTCATATCTGACAGTTGATGTTAGTGGCAGTATAATTTAAACAATGTTCTTCTTGCTTGAAAGAAGTTTGACAGTTCGCTGTTAAAATGAAATGTAATTTTTGTCAGATAATTAGTTGGCCCACTGATCTTTATTGCACCTCACTTTCAGTACAATTAGCTAGATACTAGAAGTTCGCTGTCTAAGCAAACACACAAGAGGTACTTAGAAAATTGAAGACTAACGCCAAGTATAATGAATTTAGATGAGGGACATTACGAGAGCCATCACATCTGACCAGCCACAGCCATTTAGTGCTGCTTATTTGTCGACTCAAACAATTGCACACCCAATGATGCAATGCACATGCAAGTGACCTTAAACTGCCTTCAGGTTAACACGGGGGTTCCAAGAAGCGTGGTTCCACAAATGATAATGAAGACACTCAGATATTTTAATGTAGGCGTGTAACATAAAGTTACAGGCACGTTGACCCTATTTAAACACACACACACACGGTGAACAGTACCGGTTCCCGGATTAGCTTGCCACAATGTCCAGTGACATAAGACAACTGTATACGAAAGTCACCACAAGTGGTTTGCGCTGCATCACTAACAGTTCCACTGGTAACTACCGTATCCAATGGAAACCGGAAGTGGTGTGACGAGAGACATAAGTGGAAACCTTTGCGATCCAGCCAGCCAGTAATTGGTGGCCTGATGGTAAGGTGGTGTGAGAGTGAAACTACTATATCGCTGGTAAGTTCAAAACTAGAAAGACATTGAAAAATATTAGGCTAGCTTCGGTATAGAAGTACATATTAATCGATCTTGAACAAGATGAAAACAAAACCTTTGTGATGCAACGCACTAGCAGAGCTGAAGAACATGTCACAGGCCACCATGAGCTACATTATACATGCATATATATATATTATATATATGTATATATACATACATATATATGTATAAAAGCTGGAGACTCTTCGAATATGAAAGTACTGTTATTACAGTTCAAAAAGTGTAACTAATGTAAAAGTATGACCAAAAAGTGTAAACCACAATATGACACATCTGTTCGGACTGTGCTCCTGAAGCAAAACTTACGACTTTGTGGACTGCGACAGCATGACTGACTTTCTTCTGAAATCCCGAAATACTATTTTACAGCGATGGTTGTTCGGTGCAACCGTCCGGTCTGTCAGATCTATCACATTTACAGGGCTTTTCGAAGGATCGATTCGTGAAACCAGTGGAGATCTTTCTCGTTCTAAATTTGTAGAGGATCGTCGGCGCCTCCAACTGCTCAACATAGACATTCTTCTTTTCGGTTCTGTGGGTTCGTGGGTTTTACATGCCGGTCGCACACTAAACCTCTTGAAAAATGTCTGTCCGGTTTGCGACTTTTTCTCTGGTAATGAAGGTTCCGACTCGTCTGAGCGAGCGCAGCACCTGACGATGGTCGATGTCTGTGGCATGGGTGGTACTACGGGGAGTTTACCAATGGTTTGTGTAATCGCATGTCGGCGTAATTTAAAAATCCCGGGTCGTGGATTAATCAGTGGTGTAAGCCGGGGTAAATCGACAGAACGTGCACGGTCACACATGGGCAGTCTGGGAAACAAACAGCAGGGCCACGCGGCAGACAGTCTACACGCCCAAATGTTCAGGCATATACAGGGTTTGCAGTCTATAATGTGGTTTCTGATTCAAATTTTAGCCAATCAGAAAAGAGCGTTCACACGAGCACTATTTCGGCCAATCAGGTTTCTGTAAAATCAGTTCTGATGGCACGCGCCTGCTTTGTAAAATCCACGGGCCACCCAATCCAGATCATCGTAACAGCTTTCACAGAATTGATAGTCCGCCTTATAAGTAGTGTATACTGCCGTAAAAAATTCCAGGTAGACCGTAAAAATGTTTCGCGCGTTCCAATTTCCGGCAAATCACCCACAAATTGCTGTGGTAACGTATCACAATGAAATTCAGCAGTGGTTTACTCATGCATAAATAGCAGACATTTTCTGGAGATTATGAATTAAATAGTTTGGCCTAGTGTAACGTGTAGAGTCCGACGCTAAAATGAGCAAACACTGGACATTTGGTTGAAAGCTAGAACTGTCAATTGAAACTTTTGTTAGTCACCAACATTATGTTCGTTCTGCTGGCGTGGAAGGTAGAAGCTATTTTTGTTGCCATAAATCGCCTACGGAATGCTGTTGTTATTGCACCAGGTTTCGGAAGGTTTCAGTCACTGTCACAGACACTAAGTTGCAATTGTTAGCTGCAGATGATCCACTGAAGAACTGGGTTTTCCTGGGAATAACTCAGGTTTTCTAACGGATAAATTTCACACTGCTCGGGTAGACTTGCCAAGGCCCCTCAGGTTAGTGCTTGTGTTTCCATTGTACGTGTCATTCGGTGGTGCCTTCTTGCTAGTCGACTCTGTAGCTACCACTTACGAGGTTATCTGTGTTTCCTATGTTCCTCGTTTGTCTTCTCTTGCCTGATTATGGTGAATAAAACAAGAAACACCAAAAAACCTTCACCGTTCTGCTGCCTACAGCGTTGTGATGATCATGTCACCAGTTCATCCAGAGACACGCAGTGTGATCATAAGCACGTTTGTACCGCAAGCACTGCTCAGGCCTACAGCCCGATTAATATCGCCTCCGTTCGAACGCGGGTACTATGCCGTTCTGCTGCGCTGACTGTTGCACCATAACTTCATACGATAAGATTAATTGTGGCGTTATTCTTGGACAAGTCTCCCTCAAGTTGAGTGAGTCCGACCGAATGGCAGTTCGGTTTCCGGCGACTGAGTGCAGGATCAATAGTTTGGTACACGTTGACCCAAACAATTCCACCGATGCGCGTTCTGGTACCTCACTTATTGGTCAATCCATTTCGGAGTGAGAGTATGACACCATGGCACTTAACCCTTCGTCCCAGATATAGATGTCCTGTAGTCTGCGATCACTTCGCCAGATACTACAACTGAAGTTAGTTCACACTTTGTGTTAAGCGATGTTGCTGCCCATGATACCGTCACTAGTACAACAAGGCATTTTGACGGTATTGACAGTCGGTGATGGCAAACTGATCAACTCTGCAAACAGCAAGCATCCGTCATTAGTCATTGAAAAGGAACCTTCGGAAACTTCAGCTCGAGAGGTCAGTGAGAGAAAACGAAAAGGGAAGTCCAAGAGAGTTACACCGGACGAATCCGATGATTTCGCGCGCACTCTACCGTTGTTGGAGGTCGTCATAGTATCCCCACAAACACTCGAAAGAGTGTATGTCAGGTGCACCTTGTCTGCTGTCAACGGGGATGTCTACAGAGCACTGTGACGTGATGTGTACGAAAACCTGCGCCTTAAGTACAACACGCTGGGGCTGTTTCGCGGATTCCAGTCTCGTCTTTCGAAATGCAAAGGAATCTATAGAGAAACGTTCCGAGAATCGTATGATGGCCCTGTTCAAATGTTTCGAGGTTTATGTAACAAAAGCTTTCCCCACATGGTTTCCAGGCATCACAGTTCACAAGCTTACGCACCTAGGCAATATTCCGGAAGGCCATCCAGCTCCACTACTCAGGCTATTTAGGAATATAAAGCCATCGTGCGTTTCGCGTTCAAACTCAAGAGATCTGGGGTAAACGTTTATAAAGATCTGCCTCCTGCCGGCCGACTCAAATGAAATGAGGCTCTTAAGGACCTAGAGGAATGACGCACGGGAGGTGATCGTGGACTAAGGCTTGCGGGTTTCGGGTGGTTCGCCGATAATCCTCTTCCGCCCTCTTAAATCCGGTGTTGCTGGCTCATGATCTCGGAATCGTGGTTCAAACACTCTTCGGGTAATTCACAACGAGGTGCATTGTCTGAGGAGCAAGATGCATGACGTACAAGCTCCATTTAATGACCGGCAACCGGAAATCCTTACCTTCACCGAAACCTAGCTATCACCAGGCATACACCATAACCAGCTGCCTCTTACAACGTGATCGGACACCTCAGCCACCAGGAGTTGATGCTGCGTCGTACACCGAAAAAGATCATGAGGGTAATGAGGACATATTCGTTCCCGATGGAACTATCGAAGCCTTAGATCTGTGCATGAGCATGCGTCCGGGAGGGCTGCTAACAATGATCACTGTTTACGAAAGTCCCACTTCTACTTCGTTCAATGTTTTGCAGTTCATGCTTGGATAGATCAATCGGATGTCTGACCTCAGGGGACTTCAAAGTGCCAGAAGTATGTTGACAGTCCTCCTTCCGCCCAGCTGCAACAGGAAGCTTTGCAAAGTGATTTATATCTTACTCCTCGAAGTTTACAGGGTAGCCCAAGGTGCTTACAAGGTGTTTATCAGAGCTGCCAGATTGTAATGTGAAAGAGAGACAGCTGACAGTGATTCCGCTAACCAGAAGAGTATCTTCGGGTACATGAACGGTCGTGGCAAGGGGCAGATTACTTTGGTTCCTTTGCTCGCGGATCAGCCCAAATGTTATGTTCACTCTGATTTCGATAAGACGTGCTCATTGGAGGACCAATATTGTAACGCTTTCGTACTGTAACATCTCGTTCCGTCCAGGAAACTAGAAACATTAATCGAAAAGCACCTCTTCTTAGGGAATGTAGAGATATCTGAGGCCAAAACTCTCTGGTTACTAAGAGAGCCGAACACAAAAAACTGCTTGACCAAATGGACATGAACTAGAACTACTCTGTGAAATTGCGGGTTTTATACGCAGTCCACTTATCTTGGTCCCCCGGAAGTCCATTGAAAACGGGTCCTTCCCGTAGGGTGGCGTGGGGCGATGGTTTATCCCATATTTAAGAAGGGGGAGAGAACGATACCTGCTAAATATCGGCCTGTCAGTCTGACAGGAGTCGTGATAAAACTCCTCATGACTCCAGTAAAAGAAGTTGAAATGCATCTGACTCGTTTTGGACTCCTTAATCCATTGCAACATGGTCTCGGATATCGAATCTTTTTACTACAAAGGAGAACTGGAAGGAAGCAGTGGATTAGGATATGCTGTAGATTTAGCTTTCATTAGCTTTAGCAAGGATTTTGAAAAGGCACCTCATTAGATGTCTGAAACTACACTCCTTTTATTGAGCGGGATGGTCCTGCGGTGGATATCTGCGTTTCTGCCAGACAGCGAGCAGTGATTCAGTGTATGAACTAGCACACACACCCGGTATGCTATGGTGTGCTGAGTGTCACAGGGTTTGGTTTGGGGGCCTTTACTCTTCACGTTTTACGTTAGTGAAACTTCGAACCTCCTAGGCTTGCCTTCACTGATGCTTGCAGATGACATCAAGATGTGGCAGGATGTGGATAATTCAGGAGATTCGGAGGCCATGCAGTAGGCCCTGGACCAACTTTTGTTGTGGTCAGTAAAGTGGCTGCTACCCGTGAACGGTGAAAACGCATAGCATTGCGTACTGGTTCTGCTGCTATTGCCACACCCACGTACGCACCAGGAGAAATGGAGCTGCATTTTGTGAATCAACAGGTGGACCTTAGTTTCATTATCTCCGGAGAGTCCAAAGCTGGAAGTCACTAACAGGGGGCTGCCAGCAGAGGTTTCCTGGTGTTGTGAATGGTTTGTCTAGCCTTCGGAGTGCTGACAGAGAATACGTTATTTAAGCTCTTTACTGAGTTTGCGAGACCTCACCTCAAACACTGAGTCCAGGTAAACTCGCCATGTTTAATATATGGTAATATAGCACTGGGGGGGGGTCATGCGTATGGGTACTCGCCCTGTGCAAGGTGTGAAAGGCCGGTCACATTCAAACAAACTTGAGAGAGTGAGTGTGTTATAGAACACTTCAGTACTCTTCCAGAGAATGTAGCGCTTGCGCAATCAGCTGGAGATTTCGAGCTTATGCTTGATGCTATAAAATTGTAGTTCACTATTTTTTTTCGCACGCCTAGTACTTCTTACCTCTTACACCAAATTACATAAGTATTGTTTACAATCTGTCTCCTTGTATGCTTTTATTGATGGTTCTTGCCAATAACTCTTGATGCATCCAACCTCACACACTGTTCCCTTCATATTAGTTCGTTCATTTTTATCACGTGTCTACTACAATGGGGATTGTTGTATCGGTCGCGTGGACGTTAATGGTTGACTCGTAGTTAGATTTATAAATACAAGTCCACTTAGTTCGGTTTTACTTATAATGCCTTTAAGAGCATAATGACATTGGAGGACCGCTTCCCCCACACCACTAGTGGGGTTATCTCAATAAACGCCATACGTGGTTTGGTTACAAGAGGTTGACAGTAGGCGTCTCTTGGTTGAACGTCATTCACTTTATCCATACAGACCCATGGTTTGAACGAACACGTTCATCTTATGTACATTGAAACTGTACCGGTCACCCTGTCCTCCAACGGACATTGTCTGATGTTATCCGGTGTCTGATTGCGCACGATGGGCTCAGTATGACTTAACTAACTGGCACAGGGCTGTTTCTCATTCGCTTCCAGCCTGCAGTGGTAGTGTGATCAACAGGTGGCTACTGTTGATAAAAGCGTGTTGTTTGTCAGTCGCGTTGATCATGCACCTCATAATGAGACAGTGGCCGATAAATCATAACACCGCTAGAAAGCAACAACACGTACACGTCCGTTCATTTATCGAACACGACTAGGAGATACAGAGTATTCGAGCGAGAGGGGTCGGGTAAACTGACGTCTATCTATGGATCGGGGTAAGATCGCAAAGATCAAGTCGAATAGCCATAATTCTACCTTACACAGCAAGCAATGCAAGATTATCTCGTGATTCATCCGGTAACACATACTAGTGACAAATCCATGTGCTCATAAATGAAGGGGACATTTAACATGACAGGAGATATAAGGTTAGATTGTGCAGGTTCTAACATGCGTGTTCTAACATGGATTCACCGACCGTTACAGGTTAGTCACTGCAAATCAAATTTCTGCTGACCCTTTCTAGACCTTAACCATTGGTAGCAAATTTGTAGGTTATGGTTCCATTAAGCTTGACTCTAAAGCACACACCCAGCGGCGAAAGCCAACAGGAACTACAGTCCACGAACGATGTAGGGGTTAATTTTGCTACGAATCACATCAGCCGAATAGCTCAGCTGGACATGAGTACCACTCTGTAGACAGCAAACAAATCGTTTAGTGCAAACTAACTTCAGGTCATATACTTTCTATTCATTCATAAATACAACACAAATACTGTTGAATTGTGAGTAGCGTTCAACCCACGCAGTATGTCCGTTCCAGTTACGCTCATTTATTGATATATAATACGAGCATGTAGCCCGTCTAACAACTGCTTGCATTCTCGTCTTTCAGATCTACAAACCTCTCTCGGATGCAGCCACTGAAACGATAGAGTAACCGTGTAAACTTGTATCAATCACAAATGTATAGGATACAGTGAAAAAGTGGAAGATTATGGTTAACGTAAGTTGAACATCATCCTAGCAGAGTGCCTCTTTTCGAAAGGAGCTGATTCAGAAGTGTTACAGGAATGCAAAACCACAGTTAATTATAGATGAAAACTGACTTATATTGAATATAACTTTCGTATTTTGTGTCCAGATATGCAAGTAAGTGAGTGAGTGAGTGAGTGAGTGAGGGAGGGAGGGAGGGAGGGAGGGGGTGAGTCAGTAAGCAATTAAGTGGACAATTGAAATCAAGTAAGCGAAATCCTGGTGTTCAAAAGCGGAGAATTCAGGACGTTATCCATGTAAGTCTTTCGCGATGTAACGTCGATTTTAGACATTGAGAAGATTTGGCGTTGAATCGGACAGTCTGAAGAAATATGGTCCGGAAGGGTGTCTGCAAGTTCAGCCAGCAGCTATCGCGCTGCTGTGGAAGGAAGCATGCGATACGCAAAAAAGCATCGGAGTCACAGGTCGTGGTGATATGACTATATGGCATTGTGATGTGTGTGGCCGCCAATGTGCTGGCCGTTTATAATTAGCAGGTCATCTACGTATTCCTAGTACACCGTCGGCCAAGACACAACCAGTATGCTAGGGCCAAGTAGATTATGTCCGTTATATTCATTTTTTCTCTTGATCACAATAACCAACGACTACCGTCGTTTGAATCTCATCCGCTCCCCTCCTCAGAAGTCTAGATGTCTGTGGCCTTCTACTTTGCCTGTTCTATAGCATTGTTGGTGTATTGTATGGTGAATGATCTGTTTGTTTTCCTTCAGCCAAACCTTGCATTTCGATTTTTCTCCATATCCCATCTACAGTGCACTGACATGCACTTCTACAATGGAACGTTTCTTCAGTTATATTTCCACTATTTTTCTTTCCCGTGTAGATCTTATCATTACAATCTCTCTCTGCTCAGCTCTCGAGATATAGGGGTTTAGGTTTCGAGCTAGTCTGTCAGATGGCTAATCAGCATTGGTTGGCTGGACACAAAGGCCTCTCACACACACTTCATGACCTTATTCCTTTAGGTTTACAGCGGATCCGTGGTGTGTGAGTGGAACCGCAGCTGGCTTGCGCCGCACCAGCTGCGGTGATGGGTAAGAGCAGGCGTTTTTTGGCTTCGGTCACTGGGACAGGCTAATCCGAAGCGGATGCCACCAACCGAGTATGTCAATAGGTAAGTAAGCAACCAACTGACGTGATAAACTCTCCGCGGTGCTGTGAACTTTTCTAGCTTCCCACATATGCATCCAGGTGACCACAGCTCCACTACACTTTAGTTCGCTTGACCACAAAATTGGGTGGAACTACTAGTAGGTGAAAAGGTTATCTGATGTGGAAAGAATTTCAAGGAATATGAATCTATGATAGAGAAATGACCAGGAAAACACTAGTTCCTTTGCATGTCTTTGTTCGTGCACTATTGCGAACGTAGGGTGAGGTCATCAATTCAGGTGATAGGCCTCTCAGGTGATTGACCATGGATTATTACAACCTAGGGTTTTCTGTGTTTAGCGCATTCTCGCGTACGCTACCTTGTCGACACATCATGCTTTTCGTATATCACCTAACGCTGTACCCACAGGATCTCTTTTACAGAGTTCCAGGCTAATCAAGATACGCATTTGTGCTTTCAGGCAAAGAAGAATTTGACAACGACACAAAACAATAGGACTTAAATGTCGCCTGGGTCAACCCAACCCGTCTGGTTAGTTTATAACTCGAGAATCTGATAAATTTATGGATTGGAACACTATCAGACCTGGCACGTAATCTTACTCAATGCCGCGTGAGTGGTAACCACCAATTCTTCGAAATTTCGATCTTCCGTTCTTCTACGCTACTTCACAAGTGACATCGTATCAACCGTTGTGATGCACTGTATTGTATTCTATGTAATGTAACTAACATTCACATGAATACTAGATGAATACAGCCATATTTCAACTACGCATTACAGACAGTCATAACAAACACTCTTAACAGCTTGATTACGGAACTGTCATTTGTGCACAGGGGTTAGGCCGGTAGTTCATTAGTAGACTTTGACTAAGCAACCCGCCTTAACTACAGCATTGTAGCCGACTAAATGTGAGAAAATATTAACTGTGGCATGTCACTAGGAAAATCATAAGTTTATGGAATGCAGCTCCTCTCTTAGTAAGTCACGTCTTACCATCTTGTCGGACTCAACAAAGTGAAACACACACTGACGATTAAATTTCTGCAACTGTTTTTCTTCAAGTCTGGCTATCGACTCATTGGGTAGGTAGGATGCCAACAGTTGCATGAAACAACATCGAACCATAGACCGGTTCGAATCAGTTCAGTTCTAAGTATGCATGAACTGAAATTAATCAGTGATAAAAGGAAATGATAACAAGAATTGTCTTGAGGCTCAGCCCATGCCTCCGCAGTCAGCATAAATCGGTCATGCAGATACACTCAAACAACCATTCCTTTTGTAGAGATTATAACAGGTTTGACAGAAAATACAGCTTCCACTAAACACCATGAACACGTCAAGCTTGGGGGCTGCTTCCTGTTTGCCTGTCCGTCGATCAAAGCGCCACACAATAAGGATGAAAACGATGACAGTTTGTTCACAAGTATCCCAAAAGTAAGAAAACAATGAGTTGAACGTCACTTACTCTTGGTCGCTGTTTTCTATTTTAGGCTGACTTAGACAGGGATTGAGAGTGTTGTTTGCTTCAGTGTTGATTACAAATGTTAAACGAAACAGTACCCTGAATACGCCCGATTTAGTCGTGAGGACAAGTTTTCTCAGCGCTGCTGAGAACGAACTGGTATATCTTCTCTGAGGGGGACCGAGTAACCTGAGCGTTATTCACAGTCAACTGTGTGTAAGCGTTTGAAAGTGGCTTTACGGCTGTGCCTGGTATAATACCAGTGGTCTATTGGTGAGCACACCATCCATACAACCACGAGAAATAAAGCAAACTCGCGCTCAGATCCGGGGGACTACGTTGACGATGGTACACAACAATTCAGAAATTCCGCACCAGCATTGTTTACTAACAGTACATTCATCTCTCCTCATTCTTTTGTCAGATTACCATCTCGAATCACTATTCACATTCTCTTAGAACTCGTGATCATAGTTGTGCTTCAAGAAGAAAACGAGACAAGAAACAGAAAATAGGAAAGCACGCAGACTTCAGATGTTCCGTCATAGGCTGAGCAATATAGGGGTTAACGTTTCTCTAGTTCATGCACTATGTGCGGATACAACGATATTAGGTGGGAAAATGGTCATTTGGAACAGAGATATGGCGGCAATTACAACAATAGGCCTCGTTCGTTTATCAGACAGGAATCATTCTGTTTTTACACAGTTCGTGGAGGGTGACACTAACGAATATGATAACCAAACAGTTCCATTTGAATGAATATTGTTAACGACCGCCCAATTTTTCGGCAATATAATGGAAATATGAGGGGTACAGGAAGCTGTCGATTTTCTTCCAGGTACAAGTTACTTGTTAGTTTGTAAGAGGTAGAGTTTTTGATATTGTTACAAACCAAAAACTTGATACTGGACTACTGGTGAGTATTCGGGAAGTTGGTTAATTGCAGCTTGAAAATCACTCACATATGATTACAGATTTCGCATTCAGATGGACTTCCCAGTCAGTTGCTTTCGAAAAGAAATACCGTACTCGAGTCTCGTTCTTGTTAGAGCTCGTTCGTGGTGCATATGCTTATCATGGCCGGGATTAGAAGTCCGTCTACGCTGCTGTGAGGCAACCGTATTGACCACAGTTTAATTGACCACATATTAAACACGGCCGAATAATCATATTTGAACGCTCAACTTGTGAGTAATGATCAGGTTGTCCAATCGGCTCGATGGGAGATACGGTAACTGTCCTTTTAACTCTAATCGATAACCCGACGACTAGGACTTCGTAGACAGGTCGAGATCTTCGATCTTATAAACTCGTTAGGTGATAATTTTAGCTTGCCGGTGAGTAACCGGGAGATTGGTAACTTCCAAGTTAAACATCACCCGCATTTGATCACATACTTCGAATTCAGGTAGACTGTTCAGGCAGCTACTATGACGAATTGTAACTAGAGTGAAGTTCAGGTCTATTACTCCGTCTCGAGAGATGCTGACTGGACGATCTGGTTGAATACGAAACCTGCGGTCATGCGCGAGTGATATTCAGCTGGAAATTTGCTGGTAACTGGCCGAATTGATACATAGACATTCTTAATGCTTCCGTCGATTTTGCCCTTCTCGTTTAGTTCAACTGACATCCATGGTGACGATTAAACAAAGACAATAGTAATCGATATAACTGAGGTTTCTGATTAGAGTCCTCCTCGTATGTTAGTTAATGTCAAAGCTAGTGAGTTACATACAGCTTAGCAGCAACAACCTACGAACTTGCCAACAGTTTTAGATAAAATCATTTTAAGTTGCCACCGTCGGGAGCAGGTTGACAAATTCAACAACTATTTCATCCTAAATTGCGTTTGCTGATTCGGCGTGCATACTCTTTTCTAAATGTATATCTGTGAAAAGACCAGTTGCAAAGACTGCGATGAGCACCAGCACATGTTCCCTGTATCGCAGTAGCGTACAATTGCGCTCTGATACGAGACTCATGGTGGCATAAAACTGTTAATGCGCTTGTTTTAGCAAAACAAATCGTCAACTACGTAATTTTGTCCACCGTAATTACGAAGAGCCCAGCATTCACGTGGCGTCCTGAAAATAATAACCATAGTCTAGTGAACTTGCACTTCCAGGCAAAACAGTGATTCTAATGGTCTATGGCCATCGAAGTTCACCAAAATTGTCTCTGGCAACACTATCCATTGAGAAATCAAGTCAGCCTGTTCCCCTATTTTGTTCGGAGGTTGGCAGGCAAACGCCAGCTGCCATCTACACGGAATGTCTTGACGAAATGCACCCGTTCTCATCGGCTGGGTGTACAGCGAGTTGACTGTGAGGGGGATGACAGGGTCGTGATCCTCTTGCCTACTAGTGCTAGTGGTCGAGACCCCCGCCTATGGTCAACCACGTGCTCATCTCTCTTCCACTCAAGGGGCTTGCTTGCGAAGCCGAGAGCTCAAAGGTCAAACATACCACCAGCTTAGAACAATTTGCTTGACTGGAGTGGAGCACACTTGACAGCTCTCTTGAGATGAGACATAAAGTACAAACTCGAGAGGTGAGATAGTCACAAATGAATGCTGTTCACATGTTCCGTACTTCTTTGAAACGCCCATCCTCAATTAAGTACGTCTGCTAATTACACTGGAAATAAGACGGGCTCTGAGTGGACCCGGAAACTGCCGTTAGTTAGGTGGGGTTGTAGTGCTCATACTACGGTAACACTCCGTTTCAAATCGAACACGTGTTTAATACTAATTTTAATTTGTCCATTGTGCACCAGCAATGTTATTGATAACATTGGAATGTCATCACGCCTACAAAATAGTTTATAATATTGATTAATTGAACATTATCGATGTGTATGTACTAGTCGACCTCTGTCTATCAGAGGTGATCTGTAGAAATTTTACACCTTTGCCACATCCATCTGTCCGTGTGTGACACAACTTAACAATTGCACACATATCTACATTTCCCTCCAGCAAAAATTACATTTTGAGGAGGTCAACTTTTCCTTTGATGAAGACGGTCATTTTTGGAAACATGGTAATCTCACTGAATTCGATCTACGTGAGCGCGACACAATGAGCAAAGTAGTCTTATATGTCAAGATCGTCCACATAGGCCTGTGATCACGACTGATGTTGGAGCCTCGTCAAGACGGTTCTTGATCTCTCAAAGTGTAACGGATCCCTTGAAATGAAGCAGAAATTAAGTGTCAGAAAGTCGTGATGATTAGGTTGATGCATCCGTTCGGACTAAGGGATAGCAACAAGAAACCTGATAGGAGTTAGCTGATGCAAACGTAGGATTATAGGAGAACTTGGAGACAGACCAGCTGCCCAAGACTATGCAGCAGACCGGTAATGGTCATTCTAGATTACGAATTTGACATTGTAACCACTGTTTTAGCTGTTCTGAGGGGTGGCATAAGAATGGAAGGTATACGTTAAACAATATCATCATGCAGTCAGTTGTTCGTCAAGCGTAGTTAGCTTATTTCATAGTACCACAAGTGTGTCACTTGAATCAACATTTTCACGTGTTTGGTTTCAGACATGAAATCCGCGATATTCTTTGCACACTCCCATTTGTAAAAGATCTTACCTGAAAAGCACAACTAGCATATTCCAACAATTATTTGTTAAGGGTCTGTTTGGCGCTGCTTGGCGAACAACATTACTGGAGGGCGAACCGTGAACTGGGTGGTTTACTCAGGTGTAAGTCACTTTCTGATTCTCTAGAACGGTGTACGAAGACAGTTGACTAACGGATGAGTATACTATAGTGATGTCAAAACCTAAAGTGGCCGGATTTAGTGTAGCAAAACTACTATACTGTTTTTTCTTTTAAGACTGGGGTTATTTAATCGGCTTAAAAAACATTTTGTTCTGAGAGGTTTGTTAATTAAGTAAGGGCAACAAATGCCTCGTTGAATTGGATCTAAAGTGGAAGTGTTTCGTTCTGGAGATCTTCCTGGGATGGGTGCAGTAGTAGCTTTTGTACGTGTCGGCCTCTGAAACCCATAGTGCTTTGACTCACTAAAATCGTGTTCAGAAGAGGTTTCACGGCTTTCACTCAGGCTTCGAAAAGGTTCCGGGAGTACACAGAGGAGTGTAGGCAGGGTTTATTGGCTCATTTGCAAATGACTTATTCTCATCATTCTTGCATAGGCTCAAAATTGTAGATGGGTAACTGGGCTGAATAATTGCTCGTTAACGTATATCGTTAATAAATACATCACGCATTACTCACCGCTTGTACAAAACGGAAAACATTGTTCTGTTGCCACCGTCGCTGTCGTCCTTAAGGTGTTATGCGTGCTCACCGTACTGACTACGCCAGTGTGCAAACGTTAATTCCAGTGAGCTGAAAAGTGCGAGTTCGAAGTAGCTGTTTTGCTCACAAAAACGCGTTGTGTACAAGTTGACGGTTTACGAGACCTAACATATCAACATTAGACAGGATTGTTATGTATCAGAATTACACTCTTTGACGTGGTAGTTATGTATCTACCGGTTAATTATTCATTCAAGGCACCCGTTGTGGCACCTGTGTTGGTCGTATTTCACTACCCGGCTGTAAATCATCCAATTGGCTCAGCGGATCACGACACACCATACGTAGAGAGGTATATGCACGTTTCCAACAGATTACCCGAACGGCTGCCTGAATTCACCCCTAAATGTCCTGCCTTAACCTAACTGCGCTGCCCTCTAAGCCACAGGCTGGCTGGCATAAGGTGAGCAGACTCGATGTTTCGCACACAAATGAATATTTGCATGCAACTGTGTGTATGTGTAAGCCTGTGTGCACTCACGTGTGATGGGTTGTGCTAAACAGCACCTACCGTCCACCAGCATAAGGACACGTGTTAACCTGTGCACATGTGTACATGTTTGTATACTCTCAGTGTACCGATTTACATAATCCAAAGGAAAGCCCAAATAGTTGTTGACCCGGCCGATTAAGGTGCCAAAAATCAACAATGTTTATGGCTACCACCACACTGGTGATGGTAAGCCCGAGGAGATAACTTTTGATCGCCGTCACCGACGCTACCGGTCTTGGGATCCTGAGCTAATTGGCCGTAACGTTCGTGAGGGTACAAATATGGTTTCACCGTACGCTGATCTTTAACAGTGCGGACGTCCGCGAACTGATTCATTTAATGGAGACGTTCGGTGTTTCCGAATGAGACATTTCGGATCTAATTTCACTGAGATCTAAGTTGTCAAGATATGACAAGTGAGGTTTACGACATCAGACGCCATTACTTTCCAGGATACAACTTTCGGCTTGAAAATTAACTTTCACGACCCTGTGCTGAGCCCAGCGAGAGTGGCCAGGAAGACTTTAGTTCCACTGTACGCAGTCCAATTGAGGGTAAGCGAGCGCAACTGTGTTTCCAACGTGGATGGGATACGGAAGGGTTGGCCGTTCGAACTTACTTGAACGTCAACTGTTCTGATATCAGCAACTGAGAAATTCCAGCCGATTATTCAGCGTCAAGAGACATTAGATGCATAATGTACGTAAGCTTTGTACAACACGGGTGGAAGTTAACAAAGACCCAGGCATTCTCTATCGGTCCAAGATGATCGCTTTTATGTCCGCATCAGGTGCATAATCAAAGACCAATTCATTTGTCCCTTTAAACACCGTAAGGTTACTGAGGTCTGTACCGGATTCTAGATTGTAATGTTGTAACATACACGCCCACTTATGGAAATACTTGCTTTTTGCGCACTGATTGATCTGTGTTGGTTCCTAAGGTCAGTTAAACGGTAACTGACAACAACTGTCTTTTCCAGAGCCATCAACTTGGACATAGTCTTGATTACGTGAGCACTGTTACTCACGGCCCAACAACTACCTTCTATACCAACATTGCTTCAAATTGTGCACTCTTAGCAATTACACTGGATAGTACTGTTCGACAGTGAGCGATTAAACAAAACTGGTATGTCCCCACTACCCAAATAACGGGGAACATGTGCTTGTTAGATTCACCATCTGTTCGAACCGAACGTCATCTTTGCTCATGTCATCCACTGCTAAACACAGGAACACACGCACATGCTCACTAACGTACAGAGATCCAAACATCTGTACACCATTTGTTCCAGTTAGAACGTATGGTCCAATGAGCAGACCGAGGAGGGTTCGGAAGTACCATGACAATGACTGAGTTTGAAATCGCGTGCTTACTCAGGTGCGTTAATCAGTGGCTAACGGATGAACGTGCGCGTGTACCTATGAATCTCAAGACATTTGAACAGACGCGGTTCCGGTAGCTTTAACTCATTAAGAGTGACTTTGCTTTTGATCAATAGTTTGCTCACCGGAACGTGAGTCTGACCTTGAATGTGTGCACAGCATGAGGTCACCTATCCGAATACTGATGGTGATGTGGGAATTCGGTGAATTCTGTTCCGGTTGTTACCATGGTACAGTTGTTAATTATCAAGCATTTGCTTGCATGGTGAAAGGATTTAACAAAACAGGCTTCCAGTTAAGTTTCGGACAATTCGGAGTTGACGATTTCAAGTTAGTATGGTGTTGTTTCGGTCAAATACCGGAACTCAGGCATGGACCATGATACAGACATGGTCACGCTGTTTGGTGAGGAATTTGGCTGATTTGTTTGGGCTTACAATCAAACAGCTTTGAGCCCTCACATTTACACCTATGTTTCGTCCATTGTCTGATATTGTTCGCCCACTTCATGAATACCTGACATTTACGAAAGTGGTTTCGACTGCTTTGAACGGAAACAATCGATCTGCTCCATACTTTATTCTGTCCGTGTACAGTGGTTCATATGCATTTAGGTACTGGCTGAAACTCTTAAGTAAGGCGTGATATCTCTTCTCAGGTGACGGAACATTTTCTGTGCGATTAAACAGTCAGCATCCTATCTGGACACGAATATCTTCCGTAGTATGATACTTAAAGAATGTAGTCATTTTTAGCGCTGTACTTGGTCCGCTGTTGACCGAAAAACTGATTTACATAAGCAAGATGTTCTATGATAAATTTGAGTTTTTATGCTTGAATTGTCAGCCAGTAATGTGTTTATAATTTTATGCATTAATTTGAGACAACCAGGCCCTGGAGTAGATAATCAAAGGTCACAAAGTTTCATTCAACTAAAGTTTGAAACAGTTTCGGGTTTGGGAGTAAGCACGGTGTTAGAAACTGATAAGGCATTTTGGTTAATGCTACTTGAAAACTACTCACAAGTGATAGCAGTTATCGCAGTCCAATAGCCCATGGAAATGCAACGGCCGTGACAAGTGGTGTTCAGTTCATATGAACGAAAATACCTTGTCACTCACCAATAATCACAATATCTCTCAACATAATGAGTTCTACGAATGCAACTTGGAGAGAGGTCCTAGTCGTGGAATCACTGATTGCAGCTAATCGGACAGTTACCATATCTCCTGTTGAAGCGATTAAATGTCGCGGAGCGTTTGCATGCGATAATTCCATCGGTCCCTGTGTGAGGTCAGTGACGCAGTGGCCAACACAGTTACCTGATGGAAGTGCGGTCAGCGTTCCATTCCCGATCGTGGTGAGAATATACACTACTAACTAGCTGTAACGAGGGCGAAACGTGAGTCCAATAGTACTTTTCGAAAGATATCGGCTGGAAGGTACATGAGAATACTATGCTTACGGTCGCTTGTGAGTGATGTATAAGTCATGGCACACTAATGAATTGTATGGTTTGCGGCAGTTAAAAGGCAGCAGAAGCACAGTGAATATGATGTAGGTTGCCTCATTTTCAGAAGATAACCCGGCTTTCTCCCCTCACCACAATCTGCCTGCAAGTGACTGAAATTGGCGGCTGCGCTTATCAAAAATATATGTGATTCGGTCGTTCACAACACAAATAGGTTACCTGTAAACCACGACTGCTGGGGTGTACAGGTTCTAAATATCTCATTAATGAAAATCGTTTTTCTAACGAACTATTGGTGGGTTGAGCGTTTATTACATTTATAAAACCACAAATTCCATAACAATGGCCATCTGTTTATGCCTCATTCGTCTTTGTAAACGGAACAGGCGATTTCATAGAAGTTACTCGTTAATTTCCGAGTTATATGCTTCACATTAAATCACAGCCTTCTTATCCAAATTGACTTTCTCGGCCGATCTTTTTCCAAACAGAGTCGTAATGGAGTTGATGGATGTAAGCCAAAATTACGTGCGAGTGTTATTCAGCTTAGGACACTGGACATTTCTAATTACTGACGAGTGTGGATATTAGCTCAACATCACCTAGTGTTAACGGATATGGCATATATTCTTATTTTGAGATGTCAGATGTCAGGAATTATCACATAACTAGATAACGGTTGTTTGTTTAGACATAATATAATGCGGCATTTATATTTCTGATAAGGAACCGATAAATTGTCCAGTTTTCCGATAAGGTGGGTGGATATGTGCCCATTGTGGTTCTCTACTAAAAGAAATTCAAATACCCTGCTGAATGTGTTATTACTCCGAACAAATTAGACACGTAAGGGCTACAACGATTTGGTTTTCTATACAACCACTAATTATACAGGTTAACCGTTTATCATCAGTGACCGGTTATATGTGTTCCTCTCAACTGCTAAACCTTCGTCCTACACACCGTCATTTGCGTTATATG
This sequence comes from Paragonimus westermani, assembly GCA_008508345.1. Lineage (NCBI taxonomy): Eukaryota > Metazoa > Platyhelminthes > Trematoda > Plagiorchiida > Troglotrematidae > Paragonimus > Paragonimus westermani. The sequence continues at coordinate 237,172 of QNGE01000104.1, forward strand.
GCTTTTCGTTTAACAGCACTGAAACTTACTATTTAGAAGTGAGTTCGAGCAAACAATGGAATTCTCGAAAATCTCTTAAAACACATTCCCACCGGTCGGAAAAACATACTCAATGGCTATGCAAAGTTTTCCTTGTAACTCAGTTCATTGTAATACGAATACTTTCAGGTGGGCTCAAAATCCAAACGAGATTTATTGTCGGTTTTTTAAATGACTTCACAAAGCAGATTTCATCTGAGTTCGGACTGATCATGGACAACCGTCGTCACCGGATGCGGAGTTGAGAGTACCAGTTACGCGACAGCCTGGAAACTCGGTCTTTTTGTGTTAGTGAGTGGGCTAAGGAATAATGATTTGTTCTCAAACAGATTGGGAGTAACACAACGTTACGAGCAAGTTGTAATATTCTACGTTTCGATTGCAACACTCCTGAGGAAGGCCACCCAAGATGGTTGAAACGTAGAGTATTACAACTTGCTCGTAACGTTGTGTTATTTCCAATCTGTTTATCAATAACATGTTAAACAAAACGCCCAAACTGTTCAACTTCATTCGTACTAAATTTGGTGCGCATATCTTACAAATGATTTATTCTCCTCAACAGGCTCGTAGGTGCAGTTATAACAATTTTAAGAGTAGTATATGAAAAAATTCATCAACATTCTTTTATTCATGGTGAATGCCAGAACACATATATTTGCATCGGAAGTTGCATTTCATTCTTGGGCAACTTTGAAAAACATGCCCAAGTGTACGCATCACCAGGCTGGTATTCGTTTTCGCTGCTATGATACACACGCACGTACACGTAAATACACACATACACACAACCAACTAGGTACATTTCACCATATCCCTAAGTTCAGAAGATTTTCAGGGGATGGTGAGAGATATGTGGGGCGTAAGTTTAAGCATTGTTCCCGTTTACCTCACCCCAACTAGGAAGATCATGGATAGGAAGATCGCTAGGACATTGGTGTCCTGACATGAACAAAGATTAGATTAAACGCGGTCGTCCAGCAGGCGTTTGTTGTTTGGACGGCAAACTCATGCCGCCTAGTATAGGTGTTTATACAAAAGTTATTTGCTGTTCATACTTCATACATGGTTTGAATCAACCCACATACATCAGCATAGCATAAAACTTAGCATAGTACCACACAGCATGGAACAACAGAGAAAACGGGTTGTTGTATTAAATAGTTGGTATACTCTACAAACGAACACTACGGATTAAAGTTCGGTGCCATATCTGACGGTGTACTCTAAAGTTCACAATCGAGGGAAGGCGTGGAGCCGATAAACGTAAACCCCATCACCCATTATTTCGTTTATTGGTGGTCAGCCATTATCTGGTCACTTCAGTCCATTCAAACTGGTTACGAGTATTGCAAGCGAATCTGGAGAAATCAAGTTACTGGATGGTATACGAAGCATGTGGCCGAATCAGCAAACTCAATGATGAGAGAGTACGCTGGGCAGGAAACTTGTAAGATCCGCTGTCGCGTGATATCGTTGCTCATATGACCGTTCCAGCTAGCGTGATTACCATCCCCAAGCAACGGCTATCAACCTCGGACAATCAGCGAACACCTCCCGCTAGTACGACGGAAAATAACCACTCCAAAACCGTGAGATAATCCAGGCAGCTAGGTTTCGTCATTCCTCACCACCTGTTTTAAACAATGAGTTTCTGTTTGTGTGATAGACATGCTTAGTCTCACGAAACTGCTAAATAATGTGGAACGCGGACACGTTGAATGTAGCTCACAAACGATGCGTTCACTTAAAAAGCATTTAACTCCAGCATCTTGGTTGTGCAAGTATCTGACAACTTTCTCGATATGGTATTCAAAGTCAAACAACCAGAATTGGGAACCTGAAAATGATTCTACTTACCATAGCTGATCTCTGCATAAATCACTGTTTCAAATACTAATTTACCTCTAATAAACTGTGGTAACTATGTATGCTTAAGCTCCCTTAGAATCTAACTGCTAGACTAAACCTTTTCTCGTATATGCTATCTATCATAAAGAACCTAGTAGTCAGGACGCCTAAACATCAGATGAATCCGCTCCTTTATACGCTCCCAAACTAACCAAGCGACATGGGATCATTGCCTTGAGCGATCAAGACCAAGTTGAATCATGAGGGTCCCACTGTTTTTCAAAAAACTTAATCAAGTGTAAATCGCTCGCGTAACAAAAAATATTTTCTCTCTGCCTAGCATGTTCAGAGTCAAATGCACCCTCCTTAGGCTATTCATAGGCCGACGTTAGAAAGTGTTCAGCAATCATATATGGAGAAATGATACGATAGTTCGCATCAACAGTATCAGGAGAAAAGAGTCTCTTAATTGTATCGTAAGTGAACAGACAGCAAGGATATTACTGTTAAGCCCGACCTTGGTAATTTTTTTGATATACTCACTCACAAGATTCCCTTCTAAGTGACTGGTATATAGTCAACTAGCAATGTTTATCATGTACGCAGTCACTGCCAGCCCCTGTCATCCCTGCAAAATTCACTTCTAATTGCAGCGCACAACTTTGCTAATTTGCTACCCTAGAGAGCCCACAACCTTTACTCATAGTAATGCTTACTCCACACATTCATCCCCTGCAACAAAAACTTCATTTCCAAGCCTGTAAATAAACACTTGTTTTCAGTCAGTAAAAATGCCGCTTAAAAAATCTGTACGACAATACACGTTCACTGTGAAGAGGTTCAGTTGTGATCAAACACTTAGAGGTCATTACTGACACTAATGGAATGAATTTCATTTCTGTCAGTTCTATGATTAGTGTCCAAAGGAGATCCCAACCACAAATTCGTCTCCTTTTTGGTTAACCCCATGTACGAACTTTGTCTGGAAGGGAGGGAAACCACGATTGATACCATTCCTGAAGAAGTCCACCGAATGCGGTTGAAATTCCGATTATTGCAACTTGCTCGCAAGGTCATATTATTCTCAGGTTGTTGGTTAAAGGTCCAAGACTGGAGTGGAAACGACGTCACTACGTGTGGACTTAGTCTATTCCGTTTAACACTTACTGTGTGCCAGTTCTGAGAGTGTTTGTCAGATCATGTGAGGTTTTGAGGAGTTAGCCACACTCCGGGAGGCTTGGAAGATCGTCATCTGTGATGCAGGCCTCAGGCAGATGTCTGAAATAACTTGCGGATCTGAGTCCACTTTACAGTTCATCCACTGTTAGGATACCGATACTCTCAATCATCTGGAAACAACGGTCCAGCGAAACGCAGTGATCACATCACTTTACTGGTTACTGTTAGCCCTTATTCCTTGTCACTGCTACCAGATGTATGCGGAGGTGTTAATTAAAGAAAGATTCTATTCCAGAATGTGGGATTGTCATTAAAAAGTTTGGCACATTTTTATAGTACCAATCAGTGGTAACCAAACAGTTTTTTGGGGAATTTGTTTTGCGATGACCCACGCCCTGATTGCCATATGTAGAATTACAATTCCGGACCATTTATATATGAGACAATAATATTGTACTACTTGTGGCAGACCTCGTATATGGTTCGCTTCGATATTCCCTTTACAGAATGGTTTACGCTAAAAATTATTTTATCAACCGCCAAACATTCCTGAATGCATGGGCTGATCTTCACTCCGATTTGTAATCCAAGTCAAAAATGTCAAAATTCGGATTCGATTGCGTCGTTTGGAAGGATGTACCAGACTAGCTGGTTAAAATTAATCAGCAGTACCGATCTTTTGTTCTCCCGGTTCCAGCACTCAAGGTTCGACTGTTTGCAGAATTTTCTGCAGTGTTGCTACCAAGATCAAACAGAACTAGCATTGTGTGGTATCAATTCGATGAACTATCCCAGTATGTGAAGTATCTTTGATACATCTGTCTTCAGGTCAGAATGATGTGATGTTACCAGATTTTCATCGAAATGCTGAGGGCGTAGAGGTCAACACTTCGTCCACAAATCACCATTCACATTCATCCTGGATACATTTGCTATTAGGTCACTGTCAAAAGTTCAACGTGCACTTCATCTGGGGCATCAGCAGATATCAGCTCACTTAACTGGCATTAATTCACTTACTTTAGTGGTATCGTGGATCCTGCTGACAGTGTGGCGGCCTGTCAGGTTAGCATCAATAAGGTTGTAGCCGGGACAAACCACCTCTAACTTAAGTTCTCCCACTTAGTGTATAGGAACTCAGTAGGTTATTTGCTCACAGTTTCGCTTTCTTTCCATACAACACCGTTATTGATAACCTCATTGTCTCGACCATATATTAAGGAAATTTGTCAATAACCCTAAGGGGAAGAGGAGAAGAGTGGGTTTCACCAAAACTAGAATGGCCACAAGCTGTAGCCCTATAACGGACAATTATCGTTCCCCTAGAAATGAAAAGTCTGATTAAAATTTGTAGCGGGGTGGTCGCTCGTATGTTTGGTGACAGACACATGAGGAGGGCGGGTTTTCTGACTGAAGCCTGGCCACTAATTGCTCCAAGCATGAACAGACAGACAGGACTAGAGAACCCAAGTTCATTCGCCACCCTTTTACCCATCACTGTCTCTCAATTCTCATAACAAGCACAACCGATGGTTTCGTCGATAGCCTCTACCATTTCATTTTGACCCGTCACCACAGGGGGTAGATGCATATGTTGGCTAGCTAACATCACCCATACAAGCCTCTGGGCAAATTCGGGTCTAATTTGTGATCAAGAATCGATTAAGGCCAGTGAAGCAGAACAGATACAGAAAGCGGCAAACTGAATCGGGAAAACAACTATTATTGTGAATTACGAATTCGAGCTATTGATGATTCAGAAATGATTGACAAGCTTACACTTTACACTCGAACTCAGCTTTGGCCTATGTGAAGGAGGGAACCCTCGATGGGATAGATAAAGACAAGGGTCGTCTTGAGTAGATGATCGCCAGCGACTAAGTAAATCCTTTCGTATGATTCTTTGACGCTATTCCAAAAGCCTATTTTACGCCAGCATTTAAACCTGCACACTATGCGTTCCCGCACTAGACAACTAGGGAAGCGGTACATAAAACAACTGTATGCGAAGTTAATTCGTTTAGTGAAACACGATTAAGTGTTATTTTCTAAGTAGTCCCTTGAAATCTGATTCTTCAAAGGCCTTGTGTGAAATCGGATCGAGATATGACCACTTTTAATCTGTGTACAAACTCATGATCGCATTATGCTAACGTGGTTGCTTGTTGTATGGTTCCACTTCAAATTAAACAAGAATGCTATACAATTCCGTTAACCGTTTATAATACGACTGTATATAATCAGGCATTACCCCCATCTCCTTCCCACATGAGGATTGTCGTCCGATGTGACGTATTTCATATGAATTGTTTCGTGGTTTAGCCAAGAACACTGAACGTAACTTGCATAGGAGCGTTTGTTCTAATTTGCTTGTCGTGTTCTTTCTTTCAAGGTTGTTCTCAGAAAATCGTTTCGTTCTAACGAGTTTATTTCACCTTTTCACTACTAGTTTTATACTGCAGGTGGTCATCTGTTGTGTGGTTTACTAGGTCAGGTGTTGTTCGGATAATGTCATACCGACGAAACCTAGATAAGAGCAATCGCAGTAATCAAGGGTGATACCTGCGCTTTTGTGTTTGGCATTCACGAATAGTTGTCAGTAAACCAGCGTAAGGTTTGATGACTGCAAACAAGCGTTTGTGTATGATAATTCATTCATGCCTTATGTGAACTCAATGACTTAGTGGTCAACACAGTCGCCTCATGAACGCCTGGTCGGAATTCTATTGCCCGCCATGACGAGCTCTAACAAGAGCGAAACTCGAGTCTATTGGTTCTTTACGAAAGGGGCCGATTGGAAAGTGGGACAGCTGCGATCAGCTGTGAATGATATTCAACTTCTATCAACCAAATCCCCACTACTTACCAGTATTTTCTTTCTTGTTTTATCTTCAACTGGGCCTTACTTATTTTCTGCATAAAACTGTCTTCATCTATCTCAACTATGGAAATTTGCCGTCATGATAACCTGAATAGAGATGCCATTAAAGCTGGTCTTTTAGGATTGATACAAAATGGGTGTACGCTACTAAGCTATCTCGTCGGTTCAGAGTCCGGACTTTGCTAAGCGGTCAAACCACAAACAGATCGTACATGAGAAATAGGCTGTATGTGAGCAGATGGTCTATTTGCTCAAGCAGTTAGATGGGGTGGATGCTTTGAGATTGTAATCCACGTGCATAACTTCGACGGCATTTGAAGCGCGGAGACAATGGAGAACAGAAGGATGGGAGGGGAGAGAATTGACATATGGGTGGAGTGATGGGCCCAAACAGAGGCAGGACTGTCATTAAAACTAGACGGCACGCGCACACCCCGTGTGCGTGAGATCAGACTGTTCCGGTTCATGGGATTTGCTGCTCACTGTCCGCCGTGCACTGACTTCTCATGAAGCGATTAACGGGTTGGATGAAGTTGTGGATGGTCAGTCTACCACAGCGGAGGGACTGAGGTCTAGGTGACAGAGATAAAACGGCCCAACCCGGTACTGCCAAATAGCCCGGATGAAAAACGCATTGTTTGCCCGATCGATCCTATTGACAGAATTAATCAAGATGGGAAAGTTCACTCAGCGTTTGACAATGGACAATACCGCACACACACACACACACACGTTTGCTCTACAATTTGTCCTTCATTTTGATGGTTTTATCTGCCACGTTCTATCACGTTCCAGGCATGCCCATACATTGTGGATAAGTGGATGATGCACCCACTTACGGGTATAACTGGGCACTGTAAATGATTGCATTCAAATGCGAAACTGAGGTGTGTAGTGTGATTTTTAGTACTGCTATAACCTCGGTGCAGTAAGACAAGGTTTGCATGTTACAAACTGAATACTGTTCATTCTCGACCATTGTTTCTGCATTCAGAGAAGCTTTCCCCTCAGGTAATTTACTTGAGGGAGTAGCAGGCCTGTGCCTAACTCTGGTTAAACTTGACGGGATAAACCATGACAAACATGTAGTGATTGTGGAAACGAAGTTGATGGATGAAAATAAGCTCTCTCGCTGATGCTAGAGGTCCTGAACGTTAATGCAGTTTAGACCCAGTGCAACTACAGGCTGAACATGAATACTATTGTAGGTCGTAGTTAATGTTGCTACTACAACTTAGTAGATCAGGTAACACGTAAACGGTGAAAAGTATCAGTTCAACGGGCTATGCAGTTCAACTTCGACAAAAAGTTTACTGGCCTCACTAGGTGAACTGAGGATCAACCAATGTCATTCCATTTCGACACCGTCGTGAAACTCAGGAGGTTACTTCACTTAACATTTGTCAGCTGAACAGATCTTATCTGGTTCATTGTAGATAGTGTTTTGTAACTGTTTATTAATGAGTGGATTGCTGAGAGCTGCCTCTGCGTCCACAGACCAGTCATAATTCGAACCCATCCTAGGTAGCATACGATTGTTTTAGGGAGAGTGTCAAAACTCGATTATTATAAGTGACTTACAACGAAGTTGAAATGAATAATACAGTGCTGACCTTGAAGCCCATCTTGAGTTGCACACGAAATTTCGTTAAACAACTGACCACTAATTACGAATAAACGAACATTCTATTGATCATTTACAAGTCTGATTGGTTTTAGTAGACTGCCATTTGTCATGCGAAGAAATCACTCAGATTTAATGAAAAAATCTTGCTAATAGTGTACAGAAGTAATTGGCGAGAGAAACCCAAGAACGGTCATGGGACTTCCGTTCCAAAATAAGGCTTTGGTAGCGGGACCAGTGATCTCAAGGTACCGGAAACGGTTCCGGTTGACTAATGTGGATGAGGCCTGAGTAGATCATTAATCGGTGTGCAGAGTGTCATAGAGATGCAGGTTAAATAATCAGGATCTTACTCGATCGAGTACGAAACAAACCATCTTAAAAACTGGTCGAAAGCTGATTGTAGGGATGTTTGCGGTAGAGCCAAGGAAGACCTTTATTTCATGCCATGTGCAGTCCTCTTTGTGATATGTGCGCTGACTTTCATCCCGTAAAGCTGTTATTTCAAAAGCCTATGGAAGGGGAGATTGGACAAACTCTGACGTCCGTGAAAGCGACACGGAGTTACCATGGCCTCGCTGTCACCCCCAATTCAGAACAACCAACCAAACGCATTAGCAACAAATAAACGGTTGACTGTCAGTCAGTGGGGTCACTCAACCTTAAATGGTAACGCTGGAGTAGTTGTGCCAGCCATGAGCAGGTAACCACTGTCTGCGTGACTGACTTCACCTGCAAATCACAGTAAACCCCGCGGACACCAGTCTCCAACGCATTCCCAAAGTTCGGTATGCAAGCTGTTCTGACCGCTGGGGAAACTAGCAGAGTTGGAGAGTTTATGAATGAATGACAAGCTTCTACTGCCATCCTCTCCTGTCAGACATTCTGTGGCAAACGTGACAGTCAGTTCTGTATTCGGTTCCGTTGTGTTGCCCTCATTCTGCGAACATCGTTTTGACGGCTGGCCAGATGAGCGAGAAGACTTAGAAAACCGTAGTTCTGTGCTATAAACAAACAAATAAACAAATTTGGTCTAAAGGTGCATATTTTTGAGAGCAGGAAGTAACCGAGCGGTGGTAAACTACGATGTTAACTGTGGTTACAGGTCAAGCGTAGAGGAATAAGGATGAAACCATACTTCGTCAACAGACTACTTAGTCGATTTTGCACAGTTAGCTTACAATGTAGTGTTACTATGCAAGCAGTGGTCAGAAACCGTCAGGGGCACACGATGTGTGCCCTGACTAGTGCCATGCCATAAAACTCGACTGCGCATTCCTCTATGTGAACGACACATGCTCATTTGGGTCCGCAGACCAGTGCGGCTACTGATACAACGTAGGCTGAACGTTATACACCTGCGTTTTCCGGTGGAACTGATCTACAGACTGAGAAAAACCACAAAATCGGCTCCTAAATGAGTCGTTAACTTTCAGCTTAACCAACTGATCGGCTGAAAGTTACTCGTAAATATAAGTTTGTAAACGATTTTCAATCATTTCCGAAATAACCGTTCAGTCATTATTGAGTGCATTTATCCTTAGATATTTCACAGCACATATCTAGTAGAAATCTGTGCGTCCATGTGTGGGAAGCAACAGGCGTTTTTGAACGAATATGTCATAACCACCAATTTGTGTAAGGTTGACGAAGGCTGATACACCAGTCTTGGTTGACGCGCATTCACTAAACTTATTTAAGCAAAACAGGTTAATCGCTAAACTGCCAGCTCGATTTGGGATAAAGCTAGCTAGTGCGACAATCAGTTAGTAGTGGCCAAATTGCCCCATATCTGCTAAGTCACTTGCTAGTTAAGGTTCACAAAGTATGTCATGAGCATGGGAAACCCGAACTGGGAAAAGGGTTCTGTTGATATAAAGTGGTTGGTTGAGTGTTTAGTCCGCACGGCGGTATATCGACCAAGACAAAATGTTGGCAGGTAAGGTACTGCTGTTTACCTGTAGAAACGGGGAACTTTTCGAACAACTGGATTCGGATCTCACACGTCCGTAGGCGTTGTTTACATATACGCGAAATTTGATTTTGGATTATGTCTGTCAGCAAAGAATCCCCGGTTTTCCTCACGCATGAAGCCAACCCTTCGGTGGTCGGATACTCCGTTTCGGGCTGCTTTATGCACTTTCCCTGGAACTGTGGTTTGAACACTGTCAGCTCAACTGATTCACGTTTGACAAGAGATAGCCATACAGTTGTAACAGTGGTAAGTAGAGCAACGGTGTTGAATGTCACTGATTAAGTTCAGATCAATATTCACTGTAACCTGCATGCTTTTGTTGGGATTTATTAGACAGAAATATCCAAGATCTTCCCTCAGAAGAGTCAAGACCCCCAATCTTTGGTGAAGGCAAATTAAAAAGAGTGGCTTGGCCCGAATACTATTCAAACAAAGAACAGGTTTATGACTGTGTGAATCACAGGAAAATCCACGTACCCAGATACCATCACACATATTGTATTCTTCTTGTTTTCTGCGAACGCGAACACGATCGCAAAGTTGGAGCGAACTAATCAGACCCAAATTCACATTGCACCGAAACGCGAGGAGTATCACTCTGAACTTTTTTCTGCGGATGTCCTTGGAGTCGAAGCAAGGATTGGATACAGCCAAATTTGTCCACATTAATCCAACCACGGGCTAACCAGGTAATACCCAAATGATAGAAAATAGAATGATCCAACGCAATGAAGATGGGGTTGGGCGGATTGGAAGATATCAGCAAAGTACGATGGAGCAAGTAAGCATAGGGACAGGTGGAAAGCAGGAAATATATAAAACAAAATTAAGGAGTTAACAGTATTGGAGGCATGAAAAAAGGTAAATTGTAACCTCAGACCATCAAACTTTTGCACGAAACCTCTGATTGACTGCACACGCGCTACGTCTTTTTGGGGAACATTCCAATAATCGATGACCTGCTGAGAGAGGTGAGAATCAGCCCACAAGTGATCAGGTCGAGGTCTGATCAATTTTAGCGGATGTTCACAAAGAGTCTGTAGCCGTATCGCCATAAGTTATCCAGATAGGTCAGGACTAATGTGGCGGCTTAGCACATTGTGGGCGAGGAGCAGAACACCTCGTGCTGTTCGACGGAATACCGAACACGTGCTCATTCTAGCAGGTCTCTTTGAGCATGCTCGTCCTTTCAACATTTGTACCACATGGATGGTCATAACACAGTACCCTACTAACTGCTACTATATCACGCACTGAGCACGAATGGATCACTTAACGGCGATTTTCAAGAGAAAGTCTCATAAACGCGGTAAAGAGAGTGCGGTACGTATCACCCATCAGCAGCCAGAACGTTAAGAGATCCATCAACAGCACACGAAAGCCTTTGTTGACAGCCTGTGAGCATTGTCTGTTGGTCCTAAAGTTTCTGGAACCAATGATACTGAGATCCACTTGTTTATTCACGGCCTGCACCCCAACTCCTCCTAGCACACACTTGGAAGTAACAAAAGCAGCAACGGACAATATGGTATATTTTTGACGGTTTATGGGTAGTAGCCATCTTGTCCACCACAGCCAAAGCCGCTTCATGACCCTCTACAATGCACCAATCTTCCAGAAGTGTCCGCCATCTGTTGCGTCTTGAGTTCGCCCGGAAAAATCAGTGAGCATACTCTCACTAATTCAGAAGGCTCATCGTCGTAAATTAAGGAAATGAGGGCTCCCAACCTCAAACCTTGAGACAGTCTGATATTCATACTATGCCAAAGGAGGTTCCAGAGGAAAATGTCATACGCGGTCACGCTGCTTCCTGGCCTGCAGAATTGCAAATATCCATCACAAGACATTTCCACCATGTCCGAGAGCCTTCGATGTGGTACTGCTTCAAAGGTTTCAATGAAGTCAGTGAGAATGATCGTTATGACATGACCATGATATGCTAATTTTTCTCATTTGTGAGACAGGTGTGTTCAGAGCCTGAATCGTACGAAGTGAACTTTAACCTAATTTCTTATCAGCTTCTCGAGGGAGTTCGTTACGACACTGTCCAGACTGGCAGGTTAATGGGCAACCTGTATTGTCCTACTCCCTGTTCTGAAGATGGGACAAACAATCACTTCTTGTCACTGTATGGGGAGAGCTCAGAAGACCAGAGTAAGCCGGCACCACAGAACTACTGCAATTTTACAGAGCATATTCGATCTGGGCCCCGTGATTTTTGTGTTGTTTGGCTACCTCGGTAATGTGAAAGTGTTGGTCTAGGAAATCTGTGTATCCCGTAAGAAGAGGCACAACGCGACTTCTTTGTCATTTTCCTGAATCATGCAGCAGGTCCCAGTACGAGAATGATAACCTGTTAGTCCTCCAGTGACCACACTCTGTCGAAATCAGTGTGGAATTCTAGCTTGATCCACAAACAAAGGTACCAAACTATTCTCTCCTCCATGACGTCTAACGTACTGGAAATAACTCCTTGGGTTTATATAGGCTGTCAGGGATTTCTCCTTTGTAACGCAACCCAGCAGTTTTATGAAAATGCCTGTAGCATCCTAAGCCATCTGTAAACCTTGAAAATGTTGATTGAAGGAACACCAGGAAAAGTCATGCAAGACCTTACCTAACTGGTTTGCTCTTCTACCACCTTGGCCAGCCCATGGGTGTTAATTGACAAGCTTGGTGGCTGCGAAGGGTATGTATGAAGTAGAAATGGGTACAGTATAGCTGCGAATTGTCCACCTTGTAGATTCTGTGGAATCCTTGTCCGTGTTCGGATAGGGCTGGCGAATTACAGCCGCACTCATTGCGTCAAACCGTGACTTCAAGATATTAGGCCAGCAAAGTGGGTCAGTACATCTTACCCTGCTTACACAGCAGTGGAACAACCCAACGATATGATCGAGCGAACCTAGTGGTTGTTTGCATCTCAAATCGCACATGATGTACGTGGATTTCCCGAATAGGAGGTCGAATTTCGTCAGGGTTTGGTTAACAAAACGGTTCAATGTCACTTGAAGAGTAAGATGTAGATCACCTCCAAACCTCCCTGTTGCAGCACAACAGAAGAAGAACTGTCGATATACCTTTGGCACCCCGATGTGTTCTAGGATCTGAGGTCTGTTTGATGTTTGTCCAAGGGTGAACTGTTAAACGCCAGACGAACTGGCAAAGTCAGGCAATACCGGTGTGTTTTAGCAGAATGGAATGTAAAAGCTTTGATCACTTATGAGTGATGTTTGCTTTGTATCAACCTCAGTCCCTTACTACTTATCAGTAACCAACTGGCAGCCATTCAGTATCAAATGGAAAAGAAGAGGTCAGAGCCCGAATAAACTGTGTTCGCTCATTCGGTCTTGACTTAATTACCGCGCCCACGTCTGTCCTTCAATGAAAAAGTCGGAAGCTGTTCAGATTGCATTTGTGTAAGTAACGTTTGTTAGTTTCTAAAAGGGAACTATGCCGTTTTAAAGGCAAGATTAAACCGATTTAAGAAAAAGGGTCAAATATCAGTAATCGTTTAAAGATCTAAGCAATTCCCGTTTATCTGAAGCGGACTGCACAGTTTGTGCACAACAGCACTCAATTGGGCAATCCAGTATGGATAAAATTTAATGTACGCCAGTGTATTCAGACTATTTCACATAGAACTTGTCCGCTTTGCACCGCACGTGATCTGTGGTGTGAGATGCTTGAAGTTCCGAAAATCACATAAACAGCCCTACGAAACGTGGCGATAGTGATTTAGTCCATACATAAAATGCAGTATGGTCAGCCAGAAGGAGTATATTGACCTTTTTGGAACATACCGTCTGTGAGTTGATTTAAAGGCATGTACTGTAAGAATAATTTTCTTAAAATTAATAATACCTATCTTAGATGACCGCGTGCTTCACAATGGTAAAGCTATCACCGAATGATGAAGTTTTATGGAATAGATAAAGTTACCTCATAACAAAATCACTGCCGCTCTTCAGGACAAACTCATACTCGATGCGCTGTTCATTTTTAGCCACATATTCGGGCTATGGTGTCTGGTCAGTTGAAAAGGTGGCAAATATAATGAGGTCATGTGAATATCGTTTAATTGAAGGATCAGTGTTATTCAGCAAAGGTCATTCAGAAGTTACTTAACGAGAAGCGAGTGTACAAACACAAAAGGTGGCTAGTCGAAGACAAAAGCTGCTTGCTTCTTCATGTTAAGTCTTCACCGGGTAATCGATCTGAACTGACTCCGAACGTTTGTCTTTTCCTCTAGTGGGTTTGTGTGTGCTTTTCCCCTTTGGATGGACCAATGAAGCTCAACCATCCATAGATTTGTTTAGGGGTGTACAGGCCGTTCTATCGACCTTCAGTGACCTAGAGGAGATGGTTGTAGTACTGAAAATCTGTTCGACTCAGGTCTGTGTTTTTAATCACGAATTCATCAAGTACATGTCCATTCAATCTGAGTACACCTTGACTGACATATGTACGGCCTAGTAAAATACACTATAGTTAGGACGTCCACAATAAGCCCAAATATTTACGTACCTGAGCAAAGTAGGCACAACTTTGCTTTGTGTCCCGGTAGTTATTATTAGTGTTGCTATTAGCCACAAAGTGATAGTAGAATTTGGGCTGGAAACCTTTGGTCTTTAGCGCACCTACCGTAGGACGCTCAGTGGTATCCCCGAAGTTAATGTCCCAAATCACCTTGCAGTGAACGACAAAGAAATACGTGTCATGTGCAAGTGAGTTCTGTTGTCGCAGGATCTTTGAGACTGCCGCTAGTGCCCTACTTAAGTTAGTAAACGTGCCTCAATTAATTAATCCACTAGCATGCAGCAGTAATAGCCGTAGAAAAAATGCAAATGTAATCACAAAGTCACTTAAGAAGGGATGTCAGTATTCGATTTTCAGCTGGTATTTGGACTAGACAACATCTTAATTCATAGAGAGAAATAAATCTGCGCTTGATGGTGATAGCTGACTATCTTGTACCCAGAAGAATCCCGATTTCGTTGTAAAATAGAGAGTAAGGACCATTCCACACTCACAGCTTTAACACATTGCAAACACACAATCGGGTAGCCACCTGATATTAAAACGATATTAAATTAAGCTTTACTTAACTGTTCCTAGTTCGTAAGTAACCTACTCATGTTATCGCAGCGGCGATACAATTGCACCAATCATCTTCATCCCAGATGTGGGTCGTAGGAACTCAACCTGAGATGAGAACACTAGCTGCAACTCCTAAGTAGCTAGTATGGTTATTCCCATTTTCCTCCTTCGGATGATCGGTGGATCTTTCAGGATCTTAAGTCAGTAAGATTAAAGTTTACGTAGGGTGCACTTTATGGGGAACGATGAATAATCCCTCTTACTCTTTAGCCTATGAATCCAAGTTTCATTACTTCTAAGGTTAGGCAAAGTAGTAACTTAACTTATGAGAATAGGACGTGCAATAGCTAAAGGAAATGACTCATATCTTCCTGTAACCTTACTGACTGCGACCCTGTTGTCCAATGGACAGCCATTCAGACACTTGTTCATGGGTGGTGGGTTCGATCCCCCAGTTTACAGAGTGCTGACAAGATACAATAGGATGTGGACAGTTGTACGTCATCTCGCGCGTGGATAATGGGGTCGTGGTGGCTGTTCGCCTGAGTGCACACTAACGGTAAGTGGTTGAGGTCTTACAGTCTATGAAAAGGAGAGGTGTGATGGTTGCGAAAGAAATGTAACTCCACCCATGAAATGACACACCGTCACAGTTAATCAAAGTTTTCTCGATGCGCACTCCTAAGTGAATAGGTGAAAAATGTTAGGCGCGACTTTCGTTTCCGAACGTTCCCATCGGAAATTTGGTTAGGTGCGATCTTACTTACGATCTTACTTTAAGCCCAAAGAATTCGTCACAGTTGGACATCCAATCAACTTCCTGCCTGTACAGCACGTTCTGTCTGGGATCTCCTCAATAGTTTCAAGCGTCCACAAACGAAGTGAGCCTGTAGCTCGGTCGTACTATGTAGATGTGTTTATCGAGTATTATTCTCAAGTATAATTCTCGATCTAAGGGTATGTACGTCTCCTGTGTGTCAACTATTCGCAACATGAGCTAATCAAGCTGTCGTGCATGTGCAGTGAAGTCCAACGCGTGGTTTGGGAGGATTGGTTGGATATTCTTGACTGGAAATTCGCCCCCATGGGACCAGAGACGTGGTTTAACACAGGGCTGGGATGAACGATTCTCCTGGGAGTGTGTATCAAATATTTTGACTGACCGGGAGTAGAGATGAACGCAGAACGTGAAAATGAGGGGTTGTCGTACATCTCCCGTGCAACTTCTAGTTTGTATGACCCTCGTGTTCGTCTCTGTAAGCTCGTCTCCCCGTTATCAGATTTTACTCTTTCGCCTATTCAGTTCTCTTCTTCAACCAAGTGAAGTGATTGGGGCGGTGATAAAACCGATCAACTATTCAAGTCTTTCAACATTCTTCCCAAATTCGCCATAAGGTGTGAATCAGCCTTCGAAACGGCTCCGCCTACCCACACAAAACTTATTAACAGTTTTAACACACTTATATTTACAAGGCTTAGGTATGATCCGTAATCAGTAAACATTATCGGTGAAAGATTTAATAGTCTGTTTTCACTAATCTATTGATTGAACCCATACAAATCACGGTATCCCAGCTTGAGTGTAATATAATAATAATATGGAATTCACATATAATCAAATTCGCTTACTTGACGTTCGGGCAAATTACATGTAGGGGAAGCATAGCCGGATGAGAACTTAATTTGTTCGATTTATGAACAGGACAGTGGAATTCGACTTCCATCATAGTGTAATTTGCTTTCGCTGTTTGAACTCTGAGTAGCTGGGTCTTGGCTTGAATAATCGATTAGTATATTTTCAGATTAGAGTTGTCAAAACAGTCCAAAATGAAGCATGAGAACATGGCTACGTAGAAATGAGGCCCTAGAAACAGGTAGCTCCTGTCAAAACACATTTTAGATATTCCGTTGGGCTGCTCTCTTCTGATAAACAATTATCTCCAGAATACACAGAAATTGCAAGTTTCAGAACCATCTGACACTTGCTTGCAAAAAAATACCCCTTTATCACGTGTGATCACAACTTCCGTCCTGCCCCAGACTTTTCAGAGAGCCCCATTAGAAAAGAAGCAATGCACTCCAGTTTCCCCAATAGTGCATATCCTCGACTAATATACAGATATCTTTTAGAGATGTGTCCACTACGTCGTTGTTACATTGCCTTGGGTATAAAATCGGTCAACAACAAGACTTACACATTCTATTAGGATGAATTCAGGAGTGTTGTTCAACAACATATAGGCACAAATAAACTTCAATACAAATGTGAATAATTTGCTGGTTCTGCTCTACGCTGCGAATCTTCGCGTAAACTTTTAGACGTTTAATCAACTCAGTCAGATATTTCTTTTGGAGTGAATGTCATCCACATCTGATAATAACTTCCGTACTCAGATAAGCCAGTCGGCTAACCCGCTTCGAAAGAACGCGCTAGACTGGAGCTTCGCTCTTAGTAGAGCTCGCCAGTAGCACACAACATCTTCCGGACCGTAATTTGCAGTCCGGTCGTCGTGCATATGAGACTAGCGAGACGCCGTAACCTCACACTAGACAGGACCCAATAATCCTACTCTGGTGCTCAATCACGACCTCGTGTGATCAGCTTGTTCGATCGGCTTGAAGAGAGAATACGGTAAATCACTCTGTTCACTCCAGTTGACAAGACTTCTCAGTTAGGTTGACTTTACTGATCGTACGGAACCATTTGCACATGTTTCAAGTGTTTAGCAGGAACTCGGGAATTCGATTACTTTATACTATTTTTGTTAATAACTTTGTAAACAACCACATACTTCCCTTGATCACCATGCACGTGTTTTGCACATCAGAGATTTCCGAGAACCCAACCAAATGCTTTGGTGGAAAAAGTTTCGGAATCCTGAGTTTGCGGACTGCTTTTCTTCTAAGGTACTCCTCATACTGAAGAGGAAGACATCTTTTAAATTTTAAACGATGGTTTGAATAACAGCTCAGTGAACCTCAACAGACCTTTTGCTTGAGTTATTGATATAGTTGACTTAATCCTGACAGTTTCTTGCCGTGCTTCTATTCGGTCACCGCGCCGTTAGCAAACTTCACGGAAAATTCCGACAGAGTTAGTCTGCAGATACGTTAGTTGGATGAAGACTGTTCACGTATATGCTTAGCAGCTTGTTTCTGTGAGTTTCACATGGGCCGATGCGTAACAACTTTTGAAAGAGATCATTTTACCAAACTTCACCCTAAGAATATCAATCTCCCGACCAAACATTTGGCTTTTGAGCATCTGAAAAGCTACAATACATCAATCCCCAAATGGGTGTGGGCAAAAACTAATCACTTCATAGCAGTGTTTGCATCAACTGCACACGTATGTGGCTACAGCTGAACAAGTTATCCTCGGCTATCTCATCGGTCCAAGGTGCATCTGCGTACAGACTTATTGACGGTCCCACGGTTTGTTGATTGGTCATGACCGCCTGGTCAGAACGTCAGCGTTGAGCAAATCGATTTTATCTGGTGAGTATGAAAAGCAAGATCCTAACCTATTTTTCCAGATGCCTGCTTGTGTGTGTGTTCACCTTCACCCGAACAGTGATGATTTATGTACATACGAATGTAATGACGTAACACTTCAGGTGTGCGTACTAATGTGCTGTTAAAGAAGACTGACGCAAGCACCCGATAGAAGATGAAACTGCAATAGTTACCAGGGTATGCGCATTGGCAACTAATTCACACCGTATCCCTGTTAATTGGCCTTATTCGTGCAATGATCAGGACGGAATCTACTTGTAAACTCTCAGGGATGCACGCACTGCATACCGATAATCGGTGAGCAAAGAGGTGTGGGTTGCCAGGTTGCGTGCTTTGCACGGCACGTGCCTACCCTCGAACAAAGTGGGTGGATGTAGAAGTATTCACGAATCGAACCTGTAACATGAATCCCACCTGTTTTCAATACTCGAAACGTACGTCTTCGCGTCAGACGCTACCAAGTTCAATAACCAAACACTCACGTCCCCGTGAACAGACGGCTGCCCACTCACGGTTCATCAGCCACGCGTCACCGCATGGAAGATTTTGTCATGGCAACAAGCCACCAATTTGCCTTAACATGATGTCTTCGAAATGGATTAGACAGGAGACAGTGTGTTCGAACGATAATATACTAAGTGAGTCAACCCAATTAACGGAGCTACTGTTTTCGGTTATAAAATTTTTACTTTTAATCTTCTGGCCGAAATGATGCGTTGCTGTGAACCGCCCGCTCCAGCCACAGGAAGGTCATATTTCACTAATCCGTTTGTTAGTTCAGCGAGTTTCTCTGAGCTAATTTGCTTGGAGCTGTGAGTATCCACGGTCCGTTCGATCACACGAATATCCAAATAATTGAAAACGTACCAAAACAAGTTGTCAGCGTAGGTTTCTACCCGGTGAAACTTGAGTTCTCAGGTCCTCATGTATTTCTATAAACCTCTGGTGTCCGGTCACTCATTGGCGACCCATCTGTGCTCAGCATACTCGAACACGAAGCCTATAACGAATTACGTATACAGATAGGAAGTAATATGGCATCAATTGGTTTTAGCTTGCAGGACACAAACGATAAACAGACATTCCCAGTCGCGATGAATCAACCTTAACTCACGATGACTCAGGTCTGTTGGAAGTAAACCAAACTTATATTTCGTAATGTGTTTCTTCTGGTGGTAAACTAACGTTTTCTATGATTTATTTATTCGGTTATCACTGATTTTTGCCGCTTTTTTTGTTACTTCCATAAAAAATTTGTATACAGTGTTGAGAAAAACTGATAATCTTCGGCACACCCATTGTATACACCGACCATTCGTTACACAAATTACGTGACACTCTGGGAAGGTGAGCATGTCCAACAATCACTTTAGTGTATAGAGTGGCTAGTTCAGCACACTTCAGCTGAGTTTCCTCAGTCGGTGTCAGGTCAGGATTCCGTTGCCTGGTCCGTGGTTAACACGGTGAAAAACTACCTCCTCTCTGTTGATAATTTCCGGAGCATCTTGTGTGCAGGTCATACTTTCTATAGTCTGCCACATTTCTAGTCACTTGTCACACATTATTTTTCATACCAGTTAAGTTCGTTGTACACAGAACCTGCTTGTCTACCATATGAATCAATACACACTTCATCCACGCTTGCACTGCCTTCTGCTTCAGTTTGATCGTTGTTAACTTGAAGTGACCATGTCAACATGCTTCTTAGCACACTAGAGACCGAATTTACTTAGATTTCTCTGTCATTCAGTAGGAGACTACCCCCAACCTACAACGGATCTAGTTGGTAGGATCCGTCGTGAACAGTTACTATGAGTCATTGTAAACAGCACGATAACATCGTACTGATGCATTTCTGTTGTCCAAGAGCTGCCACTGATTAGACGGCTGAGTTGCATTAGTTTGTATTAATGATTAATCAAACTACCCGAATGCGAAGGCCACGACTAAATATTCAGCTTGAAATTAATCAACTGTCTTACTATTCGTCAGTATTCTAAAATGCTGTCTAGCCGCTTTAATAAACTCGGAGGTTCCGACCGGTCTCGCGCGGTTATCGATTAGAGTTAACAGTTACTGTGTCTCCTACGGAGACCATCGGGCAACCTGACCATTTTTTACAGGCGAAATTGAGTGAGCGTCCAAATATGACCATTCGAGCGATGAGGTGGATATATTTTCCTGTTAATTTCTATCCTTCGAATAAACCATCCGATGAAACCAAGCAAAACCGAGTTGCCGTTAACAATAAGCAGTTTGACAGATTTGAGTGTTTAGAAGAGAAATAGCTGTGAAAAATTAGGGGTTCAGCCGGATTCGAACCAGCTACAGAAACAACATGTCCGACTGTGACAAGCGTTCTACCAACTGAGCTACGAAGGCACATCTGAAGTTCGGAATTTTCACCTTTGGACTCTGTTACCCACTCGTCCCTTTATCTCGTGGAATTCATCAAGTAATCCTGGAGATCAACTGTCTCGACAGGATTTCTCGAGCATTCCATATTGGAATATATCAACGCCAGAGCTGAGCAATGAACTTGTATTCCCAATGAGTAATTCGGCAAATTCGATAGTTTAGGAGAGACTCAACTGTTAGAAATTGAGGTTTCGGCTGGATTCAAACCAGCAGCACGCCGAGAATGGGTGTGTTGTTTCTGTTGCTGGTTCTAATCCGGACGAAGGTCTTACTTTTCACGGTTGAGTCTCTTCTAAGTTACGGTTGTCTTCCACGCTATTTTCCTGATCTGTTCAATAGAAAAAACTGGAGTAACCAAAGCGTTTTTATTAAAGTCAACGAGTTGTATGGTTTAAAACATGTCTCATGTACGGCATCTATCCTTAGAAATTTTACCATAACTGGTGCAACGCATGATGTTCACTGGTAGTAAACACGAAATTTCTTAACCTGCCAACGTTATAAGGAAATATACGATGGGGTCTAACAAATTCAGTTGGATTCCTTTCCCCCACATATTTGTACACCATCCTTTGTTGTCATACACTTTCTAAGTACTTCAACAACTTTGGATCCTGGAAGATTCCAACACTGCTCTAACTTCAGCAGACAATCTATCGCGACAAACTTTTAGTGAAAGTACCAAATTAGTTGTACGAACCTCTGAGTAATCCCAAGTCCATTCAATATACTTGTTTGAAAAATGGTTCTAGACTGCACTTTAATTCGGTCATTCCCGATGTGGTGACAACGGCATGAAATTTACATAATTCTCTACAGATCACTTGCCGGGATAAAACTGAGCAGACTAGAAAAAGAGCTCTCTTTATGCAGTAGCACCCTTCGAAAAAGTTGGATTGTGTCCTACTACTATGGTGTCACATATTTATGCCAAATTATCGTTTTCCCTGTTGTTTAAATAGCCCTTGAAAGGAGAAAGTGTCAAGGTGCACATAGATCTCAGATCTCATAAACTAACAATGTAGCATGATTTACGCTTACTGACTGGGTCTCATTCACCCAGATTTTTCTGTTGATGCAGTAAGTTGAACATTTCTTTCGTAGCTGTTGTATACTTTCATGCACTTAACGTATTGCTCCTGTGATCGGTCTCTGCCCTCTTCCTCCCACCAGAAAATACCTGTTTCCTTCTCAGCTGCTTGATGGTACTGGTCAGTCCACTGAATCTTCCTTACGGGTTTCATGTGTTTGCGTGCAAAGTTATCATGACAGTCCGTCTCGTTTTCTGCGGCCAGGTCGGGTGTAACACTCCGATATAATTCAGTGGATCCAGTCTTGGCAACCTGGCCTAATGAGTAGTCACATTAACCGGGTGACGATTCAGCAAGTTGACAGGGTGTGCATTACAGAAGGGATACAAAACACACCATCTGCACCATCTGCCCGAGTGTGGGCAGATGCCAGCGTGTGTGGATGGAGAAACTCCTGTCTGGATCTGACCTAGTCCTATTTCTAATAACGATCAATGCAGACGGTTTGTACTCCGGGAAGATTACCTCAATACCCCAAAATAGTCCAGCTGCTATACAGACCACCTATGGTTCACCAACTTGACACTGTCCGTATCCTAGAGGGTTTTAGGTATGATTTAACTCGGTCTGCGTTGCACGTTTATGATGGTTACCGGATGCTTTTTAACGAAACGAAAATTGATCACTGGATGATGCGTGAGTGTGGGCGATGAGTTAACATGCAAAATTAGAGGCATATAAGTTGAGACAAAGGTTCCAGTTCAAAGAATGTCCACTGCAAATTGCGCTGTTGACCTCGAGCGCCACAAAAAAGGATACTGCTGGTACACGACTTTCGTGGTTAAAAGGACAAATCCTTTGTGGTTACAGTTTCGTTTAAGGGTCTCGCACCGACTGTTAATTGATCTAACAGGCATGGAAAGTCAAGTGATGTCTGCCGGTCTGCCTTCCAGTATTCGTTCTCTTGGGTGCAGCGTTGAATGTTAAGTCATTCAACACTGTTCATCAGAACGATGCAACCTAAGAACGTAAATTTTTATGGCACACACAATGCTTGCACTTCTTGTCAGGTTTTTCAAGGTCACCGATAACAGGGAAGCAAGTGAGAGAGCGAACATTAAGGATGGAACCATTATTTCACATAGTTTTATTGAAGCAAATCGGATAACCACACGACGGTAAGACTCCTGTTATTCAAATAACTGAAATATCCATCACCAAGACATAGACGCGAATAAGTAATTAGCTAGTGAGGTACAATTCTCACGGTGCAAAATCAGTAGCCGTATAAATTCTTACACATGAAGATAGATGTCTGTTTGTGGAAAGTATGAAGGAACTTTGATGCCGACTCCTTGCTTTGTAATCTACTGTTTTGTAGTCCGGTCATAATTCCTACGCAGTAATTGTATGGAAATTTTGAACTACAATAATGTGAAAATCCGACCCAACCCAATTCCCCTAAATATTCACCCCTCTGCATTCAGCCTCCCCTGTTTCTGGACGTTAACTGGACCTTGACCTAGACGATTTTGTTTTGTCACATCAATTTGATGGTTGTGCGAATAGCCAGTTGGCGGTCATTGTACTTTACTTGAGTGGTGCGTGCACCCCCTTTTTTGGAGCTCGGTTCATCCCCATTGTTTTGAACCTGTTGACTGCTCGGAAGAGCTCTTTTGGGTATGAATGCCTTATTATGTGACTATAATTCATATTTAGCCCGTTCAGCAACAAATTGTAACTCGTTCCCCGGAAACGATCTGTCGATCGAAATTGTTGAGGTTGTCTAAATATTCGGCTTGATAACTTGTTCAATAGTACCGTGGCATTACGATCCAATCTTGTTTTGAATATTTGGGATCATTGGTTTGTCGCTACGCGTTGCTCAATGTCTTCGTGGAAGATCGTACAGTAATCCTGTTGACCAACTGATCAGCAGTGACTCTAAAGAAGCACATCCTGACTGGGAATTATTTGGAGTGAAAAAATTAAGCTATGAAATATGTGACGTGGTGACATTCCGTTTGTCTGGACAGTTACTGGTCACTAATCTATGCAGAACACAACCAACAGCTTGAACTATCAGTGATGGCATGTGCAGTGACTACATATGTGTATGATGGTCGTATGGGTTGCTTATATTCTTTTTACTAAATATATACCAGTCTCAGCTCAGAAAATGTATTCTCTGGCTCTATCGACAGTCCTGTAGGGAACTGGCAAACCGAAAATCGAATACACGGTAATAGTGTAAGTTGTACATAAGCTGAAATTAAAATTGGCTTTTGTATTCGCATAGACATGCCGACCAGTCCTTTTAGAAAAGGAGCACCAGACTCCAGTTTAGCTCTTGTTAGAGCTCGTCAGTAGTGAATATCTTTGCCACGACCTAGACTAGAAATCCAGCCACGCTTTCATGGAGCAATCGTGTTGACCACTGCACCATCGACCTACCATCAGGTACGACTGAACTAACGCACACAACCATTGAGCCACACTTGCCTGTGAGTAGCCAGATCACTTCAAGAGAAGACACAATAACTATTCTGTTAACTGCCTTTAACAGCCTCATTACTAGGACTTTCTTCCAAGTTGAAAACACGGAAACCATTAATCTCGTTGAAAGATACTTTGCTTATAAGTAGTGAAGGTTCGGTTGGTGTGAGCCAAAGACGATAGTAATATTAGGGTTTTGACAACATAAATGAGTCACTTAAGCAGTGCTCTATGAACGTTGTGTAATTCAAGCTAATGTAAGTACAAGTCAAGTACAAATTGCGTATCTCGATGCCAATGACATGAGGAGCTTCTAAGAGTACCTCCCCAATAGTGTACGCAAAAGAACGCAACAACAGTATCATGGCTTATAGTGAGGCTGGTGTTTGGTTCGCAGAAAATACAACGCCGACGGCAAGAAGTTAACTAACAGTATATGCGACAGTCTACAGTGACACATGCTAATCTAGTCGGACACTCAAATCACCACAGCACACAATAATTGTATGTCTGTGGTCGTCGAAGGCGCAGTGCATTTTTTGTCAATCGTCGCGCCATGTTCCGGCCACCACTATACGCTGGCGTTGATCGACGAGATTTGGCTAGGAAGCTTGGAAGTGTTAACCCCCGCACAGGTTTCGGGTTTTATTGTGACGTTTTTGTTCCCACCCTCTGTACGATTGGGCGGATTTTCCTCCTGTCCGATTCTCAAACACATTCCATGGGATGGATGGTTGCAACCTCGCTTTGGGTCGTTGTAATGAGGTGACGCGATGAAGATTGAGATGAATAACCTCCGCTTTATTCACTGACGAAACCTTTGTCCGTAAGATTCCCTGTCTTACGATCGCTGCTTGAAATGGGGCAACTGAGGTCTAGTTAAGCCGTCTCAAACGATGATTCAGTGGTTAAGTCGATCAATCTACCTCAAATCTTGCAAAGCGTTATTTGAATGGTGGGAAATTTTGGAAGATGCTCATACAAATTCGATTTTATAAATTGAACCCTGCTCACAGTTGGATTCAACTTTTAGACCTAACTAGACCTCTGTGCCAGACCCTTCCGAGAAAAACACTGGGAACTAACCACACTCTTGGTAGATCTCATCAGCAATCCATACCCTTGTCATGACCGAGATTTGCATCCGAACTACGATGTCAACATGCAGTCGATTTGATTATTGTGCCATTGACCACATGCCGAGCACAAATGGATTATCACCCCTGAACACTCAATCACATTCGCCCACCCGTACTGCATAGGCCGTTAGATCACTGTGACAGAAGACAATAGACTGTTAACCCCAACTGGTAACTCCAGGATCTGGACTTGTAAGTAAGCCAGTTGGACAAGGTCTTGATAACGAATAAATGAGCTGTTAATCCGGGCGATCAGTAGGTGTTACTGTGTACTCCATGTTCATTCTAGTTCGCATTTTGCTTAATTGAATTCGTGGATCCCGTAAACCTAAGACAATCCCACTAACAGTCAAACCATTTGAGGGAAAGGCCTCTTCTGATTGAACCGCCTAAGACAGGTGGTTTTTAGTGAATGGCTTGAAGAGTAAAAAATATGCGAGTCCCTGGCATAGATCGTCGAATGCTCTGGAACGAGGACCGCTCGACTCACCTGATTCCTTACCGGAGATTACAGACAAGATGGTGATGAGTCACATGCATGAAGGTTTCCGTTGTTTGGCTGATTTCTGGGTGAACTACGGATAACTAACTAATTGGTGGATTGAGTTGCTCCTGAAAGTTTGTTTTGCGGATACAGCCACACATTATGTCTTGTTCGTTTGCAAGTTGTGACTGTTTTTAGTTGGGTAGCTCGTGTTTCAATTAGTGTATTTACCAATTACGTCACGACCATTTTTATCTCCTCATGGTTGGATGGTGGTTATACGTCAGTGTCATACGCCTAGTTCAATTCATGTTTTTTGAATAAAACAATGAGAAGACGCAATTCATGTCCATGTGTGATCAGAATGTACGAAATGTTACTCCGGAGAACATCACATGAATTACGTCTTCTCATTGTTTTATTCAAGTTCATAAAGGGAACAAACTGTTTCAAATTTCATGTTTTTTTATCAACACACCAACTACTTACGCCATTTCCTGTACCACAGTATGTTATTTGGCTCATCCACTGGAATGAAATGACTCAGAATGAACAACTGCGAATTTCACCCCACAGATTTGCATTCTAACCAATGCATAAGAAACATTTCATGGGTGATTCCCGACTAATAGGTAATCTCAGAGGCAAAGTAGATCTGGCGTTGTTCAGACTAAATTGGTCGTATGTCCACGTATTATCGGAATATTAGGTCATACTTTTAATATACACAATTACATTCGCTGATGTGAAATATAACGGCACTGCTGGCTCCATATCTCCAAGACGTTTCTTAAACGAACTTAGAAAGTTTGACTCACGTTGCTTCTCATTTGCAAATCAGTACCGCATTGCAGCAGG
The DNA here is from genome assembly GCA_008508345.1 of Paragonimus westermani. NCBI lineage: Eukaryota > Metazoa > Platyhelminthes > Trematoda > Plagiorchiida > Troglotrematidae > Paragonimus > Paragonimus westermani. Next base: position 263,763 of record QNGE01000104.1, read on the forward strand.
TTCCGTCCTCTTCCAGACGTGGAGCTCATTAAGAAATGGTATGATCGCCTGCCTTTTAAGATATGTTTTAGCCCGACTGGGTGAAAATGTGGGCCACAATAACTGGTACACATTAGGGTATTTGAACTCTATGACGTTTGCGATCTTAATCCGAGTTCCCCGTTGTCGACACTCCGTTCCTCTACTCGTTAATTAATGTCCCACTATTGATCTTCATCACTTCCTGTACGTGAGTAAATCTCAGCTCCCGATTAATATCCGGATCACGGAGTACCATTTCATTCACACGATCTCTATCGGGTCACGTGTCTGGTCTACTCTGACCGAGGAATGTACACTGAGAACGGTTACGCCGACTGAGAAGATCCCAAAGGGTTTTGTACAAAGTTTCGCGGCCTAATGCAAAGTCCGGTATAACCAAAAACATACCAGAAATGGGGAACCTATAATAGAAACAAGATCCTAGAAGTTTCATCACATCCTGTAAGCAGTCGGCTATCTGGTTTACTGGTAGCCTCCGACTCCTGACACAGAAGCTTCGCCTGATCGGATCATACAAGGCGTGTTATGGCTGCCTGAAACATGTGACAAGTACTTCTGGTCTAAAGTGAACACCAAAAGAAGAGTACGGGAAGTGATGAATGAAGTTATTCATATAAGGTGAAGTATTTTGACCGGTTCGCAAATACGCATCACGTAAAGCGGGCGGTACATAGTTACCTTGAACGACCGTTTAGGCAATGTTGTCCACAGGTGAGGAGAAATACAACCCAGAAGATCAGATGGTTTGTGAGCATTGCTGGAATGACTAACCGAGAAAAAACTGGGACGTTTTACCGCAATAAATTTTAACAGGACGTTTCTGTTTGTTTTGAGTAGAGTTTTCTCCTAAAAAGCAATTAACTTTGTCACGTTGACCAGTAAGCAAACGTCAGCATGTTATGGTAACATCCTCAAAAATTTCACGTTATGTTTTGGTGTATAGATGTGCAATGGAAGCATCATTTTCCAATAAGACAATCCGTCCATACATGCATTCAAACAATCCAAATCCGACAACATTTTGCTCTGAGTGATCAACAACTTAAGCTGATGTAACATCTATGGACCAACAGGTAGTGCTTAAAACATCGGTGAGTGAGGACATGTTTCGTTTGACAGATAGCGGAAATTTAATGTCGAATTTCCCCCATCTCCGATAAAAATGTGAACGTGATGCAGTTCACCTTGGGAAGGAAGCAGGAAAAGCATATCCCGTTATGTTTACCACATTCGAACCTACACTGTGTTCGTTAACAGTTGCTTTAAACCTATTTGGTAATCAATTCAGTGGCCTTCTGTCGATCTACTTAGTTGTATTAGATTGTTAAAGTCCGCCAGATCACACATTGCACAAAGTGAGTTCCTTCTGTTTAGGATCAATTGAGCCAAGTCAAGAGCTAAATAATTTACGATTATTTGATAGCCATATTTAACAGAGATGGACAGACGGACGTGGGGTCAGTGGATTACTAATTAGCGAAAGCTGACAATCTGTGTTGTACGATTTATGAGGGAAGAATTCGGCAACCGGTTCCATTGTGGCAAGGTCATTGAAAATGACGTTAGGAATACAGGAAACTAAAGGAGAATGTGTGGAAAGGAAACCTATCAACAGTCCACAAACACGTGACAGGCGCGCTTGATCACATAATCACCAAAATCTGATCAAGAGTAACTGTGACAGGTCGAGCTTTTCTACACTGTACCGTAATGATTTCGATGATCAAGCTCTCCTGGTGTCCTAAACGTGCGCCTTAAATATGTGTTTGAAATCACGTTACAACAGACTCTGATTGGTTGGGATAACTAGATGAGCCAGACAATCATGTCTCACAAATGGTAATGAGGTTAGTAGAAGATCCTATATGCTAAGTTGAAGTCTCCTTTGATAGGTCTATAGTGCACTGAGAATCGTGTTACTTTGTGAAGAATATCTTTGTACGGTAACAGGCAAAATGTCGACATTTATATCCCTCATTGTGTGTCCTGAATAACATGTCTTTTTTTATAAAATACGGCTAACAAGCTTTCGTATTTGGTGCAAATTTAGATGACATCAGTGACCTTACCATAATGGGAAAACCACCGAATCAATCCTGTTGGCTATTAACACACAGAGTTAGGAGACAAGTCTAAAACATCTGTACAAATAGTTCCCAGATCCCGTTCATTTATAATGCTATTCAGTTCTTCACTTTCAGCGAGGTACACATTGCAGTCCGAATGACGGGAGAGTGGATCGTTTTACACTTTATGACGTTAAACGGGAAATCATTTCATCTTTTCACTCTCTGTCGTACAAAAGATTCGTATTGGGTTATGCATTTGAGTTACTGAGACTGATATTGTCATCATTTAAGAGAAAGTAACAAGTTGATTACTACCTGAAGGCAACTGAGGTCGAACATTTGAATCTGATAAGAGTGGTTGTTCTATTAATGGTTAGTACTCTCTATAGTCCACAGTGGCTGAACGGCGACATTTGTTCTACGTTATTAAGTAGCTCTGACGGGTAATCTAAGCGAGAAACTGGTGTTTCCATTTGACCTGGATCTGTTTATATGTGTACAGAAGGTTCGGCTAAGTACACGTGGGGTTTAACATGCAACAATCAACATCGGTTAATTAAGGTCGCCTCGGGGTGCATTTGGACTGTGCATGCCACTGGTTAATAGAATTGTATGTTGAAATGCTCGCGTGCGCCAGAAGTGTGTGTGTGGGGGGGGAACGTGGAGATATTGATTTAACTAAGGTTTCATCCTACAGGCTAATCATTCTGTGGGTCCATCTGCAATCACCCAACTATCCGAGTACAAGGAGGACAGAGTTTGACGAACCTCTTCACGGTAGATGAGGGTGGTAGCCAGGGCAGCGTTCCAAAGCCTACACAACGTCTTCGATCAGGTCCGTAACCTGGGGGACGCCTTTGCAAGTGGCTGCACGCGAAGTTCGATTGTCAACATGAGTAATTTGCTGCAGCAGAGATGGGGTTGATTCGCAACTAACATCCACACGTTTCTGTGGGTCACCATCTCCACAAGTAAAACGGAAATTCCATCAAATGATGTGGCCCACATCCTGAGAATAGCCTTCATTAATGATTGCCGTCTCCATTCTTCAGGTCTTTCGTTGCAGCAGCCGGGCTTAACGACCAGTGTTCGCGTGCATCAAAGTTTTGAATGATTTAAAGACGTGGGGGTAGATCAAGGCAACTCTTTGCCAATCATAAGATGTCGATTAGCCGACATTTAGGTATGCTGGTACCCTAACTACACAACAAACGATTGACTTCACGTGCATAAGGATTAAGTTACCAGTTGAAAGACAACCTAGCAAGAATGGAGGGGTTCTTCAGCATAGTAACAGTCCCCGTGTCTAAGTATAGGGGTGACTTTTGGTTTGCCTGCGTTCCACATTTAATGGAAGAATATGATTAAATTGGAATGCACGGGAAAGCTAATCTACATATATTTGGCTACTTCGTCGCTCAGATTACCACCTATTCATAGATCTGGTATTACTTAAAAACGTCGTTTCCACCGATGATAGTTTGATTTCACTATGGTTAATTGTTGTCGGCCAATATTACCCATTCCGCATTTTGCCTGCACAAATACCTACAAAGGTATTACCAGAGATCGCGTCTTTTGATTCCTGGTCTACTTTCTGGTGTTACACTTGGTCTTTCAGACCGTCGTTTGCGTGACACCCCCTCGAAACTAGGGACTGGTCAGTTTTATACACTTGTGCACGCAACTATAACCTTGCTGGCACTTTACCCTCTGGTATGAGAGTAGTTGTCCGTAATCGAGCCTTCTAACTGAGGTGATACAACTAAAAACTCGCTACCTCTCCTAATTTTCCAATAGATATACACGTTATTACTTACGAATGACCCAACACCTGGAGAGATCATCTGTACGGAATAGCTAGTCTATCTGGTTAGTAGTGGACTACGTGTCTGCATCAGATAAAACATAGTGATGTTCTGAACTTGCTTCCCATGATGTCTTTCCTACAGAAGCAACTTTCGGATGGGTCTCGAACTGACAATGTCTACTATGTGGCTGAATTCATTTAGTTATGATACACCAGTTATCTTCTGGTATGAGAAATTTTAGAAAACTTGGATCTGCTGATGCTAAACACCTTTAGTTTTTGAATATTATCGAACTGCCCTTCTTTACTTTGTAGATAATGGTTCCCTGTGTGTGGTCGAAATGGCAAAGCGGGTTGTTTATTTCAGTCTAGACCTATCGTTGCATCGAATTCCATTGCCAACGTTTATGATTTTCAGCTTGGGATCACCATTGTTCAGTTCACCGGCCATCCAGTCCTCATTAATGCTAGTTGGCCTGTCTAATTAATGCAGTGTGTGATCAATTGATTTCGCGAAAGCGCCACTCGAAAATCCCAGACATTTTGCTGGTGACATTCCAAACGTCCCTACAAAATCCCGCAAAATCACAGCCATGGACCATGGGCGCTGGCGTGTATGTGTACGGACGACCGAGAATGCTGTCATCACAGGAAAGTGCAACAGTTGACAGTTTGCATTGGACAAACAACGAAGACTGAACTCCGCGTGTGTGCATTGTTTACAGACCGAATGATGTGCGGTTACAACCAAACGTACACACTGACAAGGTGGAAAACTGATAGCAGAGTGAGTGTTCATTCAGACTACCGCGGGAGGTCCTGCGTGTTATCTCTCATGCAACCGAGACCAAGTGATACCGTCCGATTGCGTCAACCAGTTAACGGGGTCTGGAGGGAACGGTAGGTCAGTACGTGCTACGACAGCCAGTGTAAGCGGTGAAAGGTGCTATCACTCACAGAGAGCTGTAACCTAAGCAAACATTGCCTGGGGGAAGTATGACTTGGGAACCACAACAAATAACCAGCCACAGGCATGCAAGCCGTAGATTGAAGCATTCTGACTGTAAGACCTTGCCAGCTAATTTTTGGTGTACCATCAAAACAGGCATAGTACTAACTATCTAGTGTTCATGCGATTAGTATTTACTGCAACTGGCTGAATAGCTGCAACGAATTTGTGGCCAGCATGCCTGAAAAGTATATTTGAAAAATTTAACGAAATTTTCGTTTTGAAAGAGTTTCTTTACCAGATTTAGTTTGGACAACACAGTGATATTGTTGAAACATATGGACAAGCGTATTTATCAACCACGGGAATATGAATCGAGCGAGAATTGAATACAAGTGATAAGACTACATGATGTTAGAACAAAGCTCCCACCGCAATCGATTATGCATACTGCATGCAACTTCCAGCCTGTTCTGCGAATAACATAAGCCTAACTGCTATGGTAGACGACCACTGTTTTCTCGATAGATGTCTGGGTATGCGAAGAACAGTTACGAAACTCTAGTAACAGGTAGCAGGGAAGGAGCACAAAGCTAGATCATAACTTAAACCTTTCCAGTAACAGACTGTTTAAATAACATGTTTAATGGCTCCTTTCCGCTCAAGTTGCACAGAATTGAACCGATTCACAGAAATAATGAATACTAAAGACTGCTACTTCTCAAGTGATAGATAGGAACATGATGTCAAGCGTGTCTACCATCTTCGTTTGGAACTTCGGTCAGGAATGTGACTCCATTACATAAATTTGTAGGACAATGGGATATGGTTCTTATAAGCAACGTAAAAATTTGAACTGTATGTTACAGCCGGCAAACTACCCATTTAAGAAAGGATGTTCAAAATTTTAGGTGGCAGTTTTTTATTGTTGGATTACAGTTCATCTATCATAACTGACACAGTTCCCTGTCCCGGTTAAATGGTCAAAAACGAAATGTTTAGTAATTGTAATGAGTACCTTGGATATTACAACGAATTATCCGTTCACCGTACTCCGAGTCCCCAAAAACCTCTTGAAAACACACACGAGTAACATTTCATTCAGTGATCTATCAGTCGCCAAGTCGAACGGGTGATTATTCGATGATTTTATGGGACCTAGAGTCACAACCTACTGTCTCTGTATGTCACGGGGTGTGACCCCTTAGAACGTGCCCTTCTGTCAGTTCCTTTACGCCTGTTTGTGTGGCTGTCGTCATTTCCGTCCGATCGGGAGTTGGTCACGTCGGACAAGCCAGCGATGTGAACATACGTGCTTCGTTCGTATTACTTCTGTAACTAAGGTGGGATTCTGGTATCAGAAAGAGTACAGTTGTTTCTTTGAAATTACCCGCGCAACAAGCACGTGATTGTCACAAGCAAAACAACTCGCCCTGATGGCTTACAAGTTGTGAAAATGATTTTAACTTTTTTTCCGTACAGACAACTGATTCTTCAACAGTTGTGGGCTATCAGTTTAGGCTCATTTCAAAACACAAGGATTACAGCAGTTTATGACGGTATACATATCCCCAACAGTATTTGATGTGTTTTAGAAGACTGAGGTCATAAAAGTAAACCAACTTAGGTTCTGCTTCAAGTTAAGCATAGAAGCGACAGTTTCGTTTAATATAACTGTTTTGCAGTAGGAAAACAAATGACACAGTTCACTGAAAATAAGGCCGAATAAAAGCAATGATACAATTTAAGACGAGGGACTGGTGTTTCGTTCTGAAGTGTACCGGTTTCATTTATTTGTTCCAGCATGCAAAATACAGGCCAACATAAGTAGTATATTAATGAAAATTCCATGTCAACCATTAGTCGTCAACGGCAGGATTGAACCTTATAATAAATAAAGTAAAAACACATTTTCGTGGTCAATTTTCGACTTACAGGGTTTGGTTTTTCCCAGCGATGTGCGAAAACAGGATGTGTGCATTTATAATCAGAGCAAAATTGATCGGACGTTAACCATAAATCGCAAAACATGGATGCAAACCATATTTGAGTTCACCTGGTGCTATCGGTGATCGAGCTGCCCAGTGAAACCTTGTGTCTTCGTTATTTCGTCCGGCGAACACCACAGGATTGAAGCTGTGTGCATTCTTTCCATTGAGGATAGGATGAATGGAACTCCAACTGACCTATACTCACGGCTACTGCCAAGCATTCCGGTGATGTGACTTTAATCGTATCACCCACAGTGCAGCTCTCAGAATAGGGAAATAGGTATACAGTGAAGGCAGACTGAGAAGGAGAGAGACCATCAGGCGCCTAAACACATCCAAAACAGTTATCAACACATTCTCTATGAACTTCACTTCATAAAGCATCATCAGACGAGCAAGGAGTCGAAAGACTTCATCTAACCAATATATCCAGAGTACCATTCTTTCTAATTCAAAAACATCACTAAACGCATCTCACGGAAAATGTTGACTGACTGCAAATCTGTGCACAATAGGTCTGGCAACGACTTTTTAATGTACTATACTCAACTTATCGGAAGCTGATGCGTATATTCTAACGCACTGGTTCTTGTATACATCATCAACTGAAGAACATCACTGTACTTGGAATAGTGTCATTTTTAATGTTTTGAATGTGTTTAGCCTGGAAGATTTCGTTGGCATGTCAATTTACCGGCGCTTACTGCTAGATTGCGAGGACTCCTGTCGGAATGAACATCAGGGCCAGTAGTGACTGATGGGATGCGGATGTCAGTCTTTTATATCAGCATACCTGAAACACACATTTTTGTCTATTGGTGCTTGGACACATCAGGAATCTGTACTACACAGACGGATGGCGGCTTTGTTTTGCACCACAGTTTTATGTGATTATGGTGGATTGACCAGCACGAATATCGAATCCAAACCCTTCGGAGAACTTCTTTGATATCATCACACAAATGTTGCTCAAATTGGCAACGTTTTTGCCGGAAGGGGAAACAAAACCACTGGTGCCAATTTTGAAACGTTGTAGCTCAGTCACTAAAATCTTTGGTGAACAGCACACAATGAAGTTCAATTTCACCGTGTAAAAGAAATGTTTCATTGTGATTTGTGAGAGCGGACTCAAAACACTTCTTTCCGAGGTGATCTAACAAATGTTTCGTGCCCGTTTTAGCGTCTAATGGTTAGTGTTGTTACAGTTTTATCTTAATAAAAAAATCGCTTACATTAACTGCTGTGTTTCTAGGGCTCACACTTTTCTGTAAAAACTCCTCTGCAAGTGTTGATTCATCGGGACGACCCGAAAACCGGATAGCTTAGTGATTACTTTGCTTACTGTCCAGGCTTAGCCAAAACAGCTAATCAACAATGATGTCACACGGAATGGGAGAGAGTAAAGAATTGGTGTGTACATGTGTTTCGATAGTAGTGCGCAGGTAACCTGATACGTGAGGGAACAGAATGTACGTGGGTGCTTGTTTGCACAAGCAGCACGCAGTCATCATCCTTCGGATCCTAATTAGAGCGCCGACAACGCGTCGTAAAAGCGAGGTCTGATGCCCAGTACTTCATCGTTATAACATATTGACTTAACTGGCGATCCAAACACAGTCCCCAGAATAATCCAAGTAGTTTTGGAAATCCCAGCAGACGAAACGTGTTCTGGACTATTAAAGGTTGTTTAAGGAGAAAATCACCAGCGTAAACGCTTTGCATAGCTTCGGCAAAGAGCCTAATGTTTCCATATTCTGGGGTCTGCTTGGAGGGTCTGAAGTGTGGGATGTTCGAAAATTTGCATTTATACGTAATTTTCTCTACTGTACCAAAAACACGGGTAGCAGTTCTCCTCAACGCTATCAGGAGTTCTGAGTGCTACTCGCAAGCAGCTTTGATAGGACTTCCAAATAACAGGACTTGACCCAGTTTGTCTTAGAGTTCCTTAAAATATGAGTTAGCACAACTAACCCGTTGTACGAACCGAAACTCTATTCCTCGGGATAGTATCGACGCACATACATTACCCTTTGTGTGTGGTTTCACCACAGGTGAGACAGTGCTGTCACATCAGCTGGCCCTACTTCTATTCACTCGGGATGAGTCATAACGACGCTCGTCTGCTTAGCACGCCTTTGAGTCCCGTCTACCATGGCTTTTTATATCTGAGCTGTCTGGCAGTACCGAGCCCGCGTGCAGCTTTGTTTGATACATGATAGTTATTAAATTTGAAAAGAAATGTGACTAGGCTAACTACCAACATGTTTTCACTTGCAAGTCGTTGATAGTTCTCTAATAGCGTTGCGAACTGATCGTAGGTAGAAAAACCAGACCTTTCGGGACGATTATCGTTTTTATGATGATCTGTAGGAAATCTGCGTTGCAGATGAGTAACCGATTCAGATTCTACTGCTCAATGGTTCAAGTGATCTAAGGAAAACTACCGCTTTTCGTGTTGGTAAGCGTTAAGCTCAAGCTTTCCCAGGGATCGTATCCAAATATAGTAGTGAGTAGGCTGAGTACTGCGCTGTTATAAATTTTTATGTGCATACTTCATGAAATCTTGCCTTGTTTGATTTAATTCTCTAGTCCTATTCAGATACTGTGTCTACCTCAGGGTGCTCCTTACGAACTCCCCTGGATAACCGTTAACGTCATGACGTCCAAATCGTAGCCACCTGATTAACGCCTTAAGCCCGGTTAGTGTTAATGTAAAATTTTGTTAACATGTTCATTCCACGCAAGCTGATTCTAAATTTGGACAATCCACTCAATCCGACTGCAACCCTTACTCTCAGTCGTGTCCAAAATAGGGTGTGATCGAATCATTAATCACTCATACACTTGCTTGACCTCAGCAGTCCTTCTATTGGAATGCTGTTGACCTGGGTTCACGTGACATGAAACATCAAACGCAGGTCGGACATTAATTGGTAAAGGCATAAAAATAGGTGTGAATCATTAGCGGGTAATGTCGTGTTTGTAGCCCCTCGTATGGAATGAGTTGACATTCACTTGACATCTTTACAACTAGCCTCCGATTTAGCCTGATGCAAGTTCAGCAGACGTGACTTGCATCAATTCGTCTGGGTAGTAGGCTGGATTCTGTTGATGAAAATAGGCCGAAAAACTGTAGTGCCCAACACATTTGTCCACCCACCATGGTAGTCGCGTATAAATAAAAAAACGCTGATCTTTCAGTCCTACACCGATGCCACAGAATAGCAGTTTCCCACACTCATTGCTCGCTGTTCTGTTGGCACTGACAACATGGTCCACTCTTCCCTCTCTATCTCTTGTAAGACCCTCGACGTAATTTTGTGATATTTTATTCCTTGCAATGTTCACTACATGTTCAGGATGAAGCCGGCTTTCGACCTTCCAGTTTTGTTAGCAGTGTGACCTAACTACGCTCAGACCTGTTGAATCGGATTGGGACCTGGCAATAGACATGACCAGAGAAACACTTAAAATCCGTCTGATGACAAAAACTCTGCTCTCCTACGGACGTGTGGTAATGGGTTGTATCTTTACAAGACCTAGTGGTTGTCTCTGCCAGCAGCGTGACATAGATGATTATAGTCACGTACTCCGTCAGACCTCATCATTCATCGTGCTTATGAAGCTAACCGGTTTTCACCCTCTGTTGACTATACCAGCGGGTATGCGCAAGGGCTGTCTAAGTTGCTCACCATTAACACACCACACACCAGAGCAACAGTCAGGTGTGTAAAATCGGGATCTAGATAATGGATCCAGAGTACTCTGTCGAAATAAATCTGAGATCGTGCACAAGGTCGTCTTTTATCCTGTAGTATGTTATTTTCGAGTTTAACCGGTGCCTGCTAACTGGTACTAGTTGTCCTCTTCAGCCATTGCTCAGCAGAGTTTAGTTGTAACTGAGTTGTATGGTATGGATAGGATAATTTTTGGGCTGGCCACAAGAAAGTGACATGAAGGGCGTTTTATTCAGGAACACAAAAGCGTAACCTACAAACGCTATCCTGTTTATGCCACACCTTTTTTCCTGTGTGCGCGATCGGCATTTAGTAAGATTTTTAGTATTGCCAATCCAATATATATATATATATACCGGATATACCCGAAAATTCATGCTCCAGCTGGCTGGTCCCAACAGAATTCTACCTGCTCCACATAACAAAGAATTACGGAGACTTTTGAAGGTCGACAATAACTGCCACCTCCGTTTACAGTTTTGTTTCTCGTGAACACATTTAGAATATTCCAGTATTTTGAATGGAGCCTAAAGCACACAGTCGCTTATCGCAATGTTCACAAAATGAGGTAGACAGTATCAGTGTTCAGAGATAGAATCAATTTGACGAGAGTAAACCACTCGTTCGACCACCTACCAAATTGATATGACAAGCCGATGTATTCAAAGCTACGACTTGATTTGGACAGAGGTCCAAAGTAAGAGATTCTACAACCGGACAGGAGTAGTTTAAAAAAACCTATCATTCAACGTACTCAGTTACATGTGTATGCTCTTTGACCATACTGTATAATTCTCACTCATAATTCTGAATCACTGCAAAAATATGGAAAATATGAAAATTTTTCTGCAGAACTTTGATATTTGATGTTAAAGTGATTATGTATATATAACCTTTCGAGATTTTTGGTTCAGAACAGTGTTCATCGAGGTCTGCAAGGTATTCTAGAGTAACCATGGGAAATCGATGTTGCGTGTCTTCTTATATGTGGTATGGTTTTGCCCTTGAGTATCATTCATTTCCCAAGATCGATGACTTATTTTCATCTTAGCACCTCATTTGCGTTACAATCAGCCGTAAGCGAAATGGATTAGAAGGGTACCTTATTTGTTCCGTTCTCAGTATAATTTTGTTTATTCCCTCTAGCAAGTTAGTCACACTTGTGACATCCCAATGATTTCCCGGCTGACCTATATCAATAAGGATTAGCAGTGAAAAGTATTAAAAGATGCTCAAACCTCTTCATTACAGCTGGAGACATCTGTGCTCTGTGGGCTGAATTTTTTGTGCCTGACTCAAGTCCATTCAGTGAATCAACACTGACTTCCAAATGGCTTGTTGTAATACGTCAAACTAAACTGCGGCTAGTTAAACAGAGGAAGTAAGACAAGCAACCTAAACACCGCAGTCAAAGTGCGTGTATGTATGTAAACTTGCGATAAAAATCAGTGCCCAACCAATGGCAGCTTGATAGTCCACGGAATCGGTGAATAGTTACAAATAAACAGCACATAAATCTCAGAATTACTGTTGACCAAGCGGTGACGAACGTTGTGTAACCTGCTGTCAAGCGTCTGGAGTCACTTTACCCAAGTTTCCGAGAAAATAAGATATCACAACTTAAATCCTGTCCCTGATTGAAGTGAAGTCCAGTGATCATGAGAACCAGGGTAAGGATGCAGTGCTAAGAGAACTCTGAGTAGCCTACTTTAAACCTCGACACTAGGTGCGAAAGTTGTCAGATTGGAACATCCCGATATGCACGGTGAGTTTTTCAGTATATCTAAACATTTAAACACAATCCGAACAACCCAGTACCTCATCAGGGCTACACAGCAAGTTCTTACATGAGATTACACAGCAACTGGTGCGAACTAAACTGTCGTAACCTCACATGGTAAGATATTCACAAAATACCTCGTCCATCAACCTCTAATTGTGCACTTGTCCACCGGAAGAAAAACCGATTCTTTGCGTTGTATAGTCTTTCCCTATTTTATATCGCATTAAGGACTAGTCCATGGATGTTCAACAGCGCCATCTGAAAAGCCATACTGAACGAACATACATATTGAGCTCACGGCCAACAAGGAAGATTGACCTCTACACTCAGCAATTTGTCTTACCGGACATTACATTAATAAACAGCCAACACACATTCCGGTATGTATTGATGTTCTGGTGGTGTACCTTGAGAGTATTACATGATGTTTTTATCATATTGACCTTCTTCAGGATAATTTGGGATCCAGTCGTGTACATATGGTGAAGTAGTCTAGACTGTGACAGAGAAGTGACAGACCAACAAACACTACGTATATGTGTGTGAAGATGCACAAGATGTTATCGAAACGACTGAATTAGAAGGTTCTGCTCTTAAATATGACTCAACAGCATCATGTGGACAACTTTCAAGTAATTCTGCTAAAAGTGATTACAAGACAGAAAAATTTCCTTTTATCGGTGAACTCTGGAAAGCTCCCTCAAAATGAGACCGGCAAATTACTGTCATAGTGTGAGTAGGCCAAACAGTGACTAGGGATGGATCAGGGGCTCTGTCCTTTAAGCGACAATCAAACAATGCACGTTGGTTTGCCCACTTTAGGCAAGAATCTGTACAATCCATGTTCAGAGGAAAAACGATTACAGGAACTGTAACAACCCCGACGTGAACTACAAGAATGGCCGACTTGTAAACGATGCCCGAGCCGACACACCCCACCTACTCCGATTCTGTTTCCGACGCTTTCAAGTTCACACCTGACCAGTCTGTTCATACGCGCGAATAAGCAGCGCTGAAATCATTGCACCATAATAACGCCTCGGGGGCCGGATCTCGCACGCGGCTGCCTCATCTAACAACAGTGTCGACGGCAGTGGCAACAAAACACAACAAGGTCATGAGTTAAATGCCCCAGTAACCATTCCCTTTCAGAGTTCACTCTCATCTTAGATGTGCAATTAGTCCCAGTGGGTTGAAATGACCAACCGATTGTTGACGGACAAATGCAACAGCGGTGTGACCAATCAAGTTGTCTCTGTGTGACCTGACTAGAACTGATATGGCGAGTAGACGAGTTCCAATTAATTCGCTTTAACTCAATTAGTCACGCTAACCCCACCCAGCTACGGGTTTGAGTTCAATCAAATTCCATATATTTGTAATTGGGCCTCTTCTCAGATATGACTTATACGTCCTACACGATCGATTGGGACATTTGTATCTTCAAATCACTTATCAGCAATCAAAATATTGCCCAAGTTTTATGTCTTCCGTGACTACAACCTGACGTAAAGCCTAAACTGACTGGAATGCACAGAACCATTACTGTGTCTTTTCACGGAGTGATCGGGCAAGATGAACACTACTCACGGTGAATGTGGCTAAACGCTTACGAAAGGCAACGTGGTAGTTTCTAATCTGAGTTAATTGGCGCAGTGATCAACACAACTACCCCATGCATACGTGGTCGGAGTTCATATCACTGCTGATGAGTCACTATAAAAGCGAAAATCTAGTACAGTGTTTCCTTCTGAGAAAGGTTGTCTGATATGCCTTTGGAAATGCTACAGATGTTACGAATTTTTAAAGATAGTTAATCCAAAATTTCACTACCTACCAGGAATCTGTTATACTTCATGTCGGTAGCACTTTTGGATTAAATAATAGTTTTATTGAACTCCAGCCTGGCACGTTCGAGATGACTTAGTCATGGTAGTCTACAGGTTTGAGCACTCGGTGGGCACCAGAGGTACAGTGCAGTGTCTGGATAGCTGCATCCTAATGTGAGACGACCGATCTCTTGACGTGGCTTCGTGTTTCAGCTAGGAAGGCACAGACCATGTAGAAACATACTTTATTTTGTTGCTGATACAATTTTGTTCACAGTCTGAATTTTCATACTTGGATGTCCACTTAATTCCCTTCTTAATCCACCTCTTGGGCGGCGGCAATTCTTTTTAAGAAAGATAGGGAACATGGGTGCTGTAACTCCTGTTATGAGCTTCATGTTATTTCCTGATTACATCTACTCGCAATCACTTTGACTGGTACACTTCTTTTTCGGTCTCATCTTGAGATCGGTGGCCGAAGGAATAAATGCCTTGACATTCACCAGGGCGATTAGTTATTCTAACTTCCGGATTTAGAACAAATTGTAGACAGTCAATAACATAAACTGCTGATTTAAGAGCTTCTTCACATCCCCTGGGGGTTATTTGAGTTAGGTAGCATATGGATAGATGCATTAGAGCGAAGGTAACCATTTATAGGTCAAGATAGATTCTAATCTCTATTCTGCGCTTCCTGTGTGATGTGTCCTGTCATCGCTGAAACTGGTGACAGAATCTTCTATTCAGGAAAAAACTAAATATAATTTGAGTTTCAACTAAAGCTGATTGCGGCTCTGGAATTCGCATGAACTTCACATCTTGCTGTTTTCGAAAAGAAACCCTAAATTCAAGTTGTGTTCTTGTTAGAGCTCTTTAGTAACGCACATCCGCGCCATTATCCAGATTGTTGTATTTGTAGATATTAAAACGGCAATCAGTTTGGATTGCTGTTCTATCTACTTGGGTGAAAATACCCCACCAGTTATCAACAAAGAAATAAATGCTCTGAGAATTCAGCACTTGTGATCACAACCTGGGTTACCTGCTGTGCGGTGACACTGAGCACTGTCGGAGCGCCTACCTAGTTAATCAGGCAGGCAGACTTACACAGTACACGTGTTTGCTTTGTGTATGCCTTATGCGATCTGATGTGATAATTCCATGTCATAACAGTATCAAACCAAACAACTACGAATTCACAAGTCGCACATTATCATAAGATGAACATTTGTCAACAGCACATGGAAAAAAGGACGTTTTCGGAGTAGATTTCATCTCTAAACATGGTCTATCAGAGGGATAGAGCGTAGGCCAAGGCTTGACGAACTCATGATTTGCTGGCATTCAATGCAATGTGGTAATGTAAGCAAAATGTCGCGGTTTACTCTCTTTGTTTGACGGGATTCGATGGCATCCAATCAGACCAAGCCCACGCTGTGCGAAGTACGAGGGGGAAATGCTGCTGAAAATATAACGTTCTTTGAATTGGACAACTTATTTATGCTGGAAATACAAAAAGCTAAACTGTGATTGACCTTCTCTTTGGTTGAACTTATCCAGAAAAAACAGTGAAATTGAACAACGAATCAGACGTTTTCCTGTTATAAACGAAGCCTTCTAACGATTGGTTTATTTGTCATGAGGAATCCTGCGATTACCGAACAATTCGTCAAACTCCTGTTAATTTTGATGAATGCACTGCAACCCCAGTTGCTACTGTACGTCATAAGGAGAAAAATGGATATTTTGTGTGGATTTAGTGAAGAACTGTTGCGTCAAAATATTATGTTTATGCGATTCAGATCAACAGAAACATAGAAGGCCGACTAACTGTGTTCTGGCAATTATTCGAAGAGTTCAAGGATAACTAACAGAGCACTAATTAGTGGTAGATGTTCAACTACTTCTTGTGGAAAATTTGAACGGAGCAAATTAAAACAAAATAACACGACTTACACCGTAGCAGACTTCACAGTACCAATACTTGTGTTTATTGTAGATTAGTTACGCGAGCATATTTGCGAACCATAGAACAAAACGAAAGAATCCAAGTTGAAAACACTTCTGACTATCGCCCAAGCATTGTGACTGTCACAGAATGCCTCTAAAACATAATGAACCGGAATGTCTGACTGCGGTTGCCTTTGGAATGCGTAGTAAACATTAACTTCTAGCCGAGAATGTAACACAAATTTGACTGCCCGGTTAATTACGCGCTGGGTAGTTGGATTAGGTTTTAGTAACAAACGTACAGGTTTACACATTTGTTCTGTTATAGTTGTTTTGTGGTTTGAACATATGGTTGTTTCAATAGCCTATGGTAATCGTCAACAGAGATGCGGTGAAATTAGTTCTAAGGTAAACAACATGATGTCCGTTCTGTTCAAATTTGACTACAGCCTTATTCTTCGGATAAGCTTTTTTCGTTCTAAATCAACGGTGGCGTGGGCTTTTTATTTGGTATACTAGACTGAATATGGGCTAATCATCAGTACAAAACCGTAGAACGAACACAGTTATTTGGAAGGATTAGTCTTCGAAAACAACGCAACAGATACATAGACGACAAAAAAAAACTTCCTGTCAGTTCCAAATGTGCGTTTTTTACCTTTTCGGACAGAAATTGTTCTTCCTAATAGGAGTTGGAGAAATAGCAACCTAATACGACTCTGACAGCAGGCATACAAGCATTTCCGGCCCCGACTTTGACCCGCAGTCCTATCGCCATGGGTACTTAGCACCGTTTGGATACCAGCCAGGAGGCCAAATGCAGTCAATACAGAACACAATTCAGGCCAACTTTGTCTTGCAACTATTTCAAGTCATGATTTGCCCCTCATGCTTTTTTTCCTAACCACACATGCGGAACATAAATGCGATACGATATACCTGCCGAGTAAGCTTGCGTAAGACGTGACCAGGTTGCCGTAAATGATTAAACAAGACTACTTAGCCCAATAGGAAGACATCTTTTCTCAATGCAGGTCATTGCAATTCAGCACTGATTACTTGGTATTGCCACTATATATGAGGAATATTACTTAGCCAACATTATTTAGTGTTCGATGCCACTAGTGGTGAAACCATTCCGAGGTTTACACAGGTCAACGCCGATTACAACTTTGAAGGAAAAATGAGGGAACCGGTATCTTCACTGTACTCCACTACAGATAGAGAAGGGTGATGACAGTGTGTCAAAATTCATACCTTAACTTAAGTCTAACTGCATAATGCCATTAGAATGGTGACATAGTTCCCAGTTTTCCTCATCCCGTAGAGAGTAGTCCCAGAGGACAGATCTGTTAAAAAGATTGAAGAATGCTCGGACGTCTGCAAACACAAAAGCAGTTTGTCATTTACAGAGGCGAATTCCATGAGGCAGCTGATGAATGTCAATAACATAACTGATGCAACCACGGTTTGTACAAAATCTAGTTTGTTTCTTGAGGTATTGCCCATACTACTTTCTGGATCGTGTGAGCGACAGAGAAGACAGTGAAAGCCTAGGTGCATTTTTACTCATACTAATATTTCGATGGTCGGTACACATGTTGAGCAGTCTACTCTGAAAGGTAGAAGCAGTCATTGAGTTCTCTTCAGGGCGACAGAACCATCTTATTATCAGGCACCTTGTTAGAACAGAACGCACAGTTCCTCAACAACATCGAACCAGTCATCCTTAAAAATATCCGAAGAAGGACAGGCTGAACCGACTGCTTCATGATCCATCCCAATTTTTGATTTCCCCGCAGATCTTGGCTCTGCATGGGAACTGTGGATACACAACACACAACAACTGTGCCTGTGTTGAAAAAGCAGATGGCTCAGAGGTCCAGTTGCATAGTGACTGAATATGTTCCACCCAGCTTTCCAGATACCTTTACAGACCATATAACGGCAAACCGTCTGCTTTGTAGATGATTTTACTAACATTGAGCCATTTAACATGAATGATTCGAAAGCTATGGAATAGGTTATTGGAATTCTCAGCTGAAACAGCTCCTCGTACCTCGGTTTCACGTTTTGCTCACTCTGTTTGTGGGTTTTTCATGAAGTTGGGAATAACATAGTCAATGTCCGTTCGACAAGTAATGGTTCCGTACAACACGTGTTTTCCTCTGGATCATTAGCTGACTTCGGGCTCTGTTAATTGCAAGAGGAAATCCGGATGCCTCTTAAAATTCAAAGCTGACGGGGTACAAGACAAAATCCATACTCTCTAGTTATTTTACTGAAGCTGTACGGCAACAGACATACATTGGTTTACTTCAGCAACTAAAATACTGCAGGCCCATGCTCGTCGGATGTGCAGGTTCCACCTCCGATCAACCACGTCTATGTATTGTTAAGCTCTCGACCGTATCATCCGAGAACTTCCTAAACAGATTAAGAGCCGCTCCTATTCTTCCACTGGGCCTACACTAAGTACTTGCGACTAATTAGAAATTTGGAAGCACTTATATAAGATGTTAATCTCACAATGTTCCCTAGTTGTAGCAGCCTGACCGCAGAATCCTTACCATTCGTTCATATGACCCTTGTATTGTGTTTGGTCTAGGTTTCCTACTTTACTGTCCTGGCGCTCTTCCAACTTCTCTCTCATCCGTAACTTTTTGTTCGTACCACAACTGCCTGGAACTATGCACTGTTATTCACAACCGTTGTCCTTTGTGACGAGTATGGATCCCAAAACAATCCACATGCAAACTGAACAATCTAGTTGAGGTAGAGTTTGACAAAGTGTTGCGTAAGTTTCACCAGAAAGTAGCGCAGTTCACAATAGCCAACCCAAACTGGTAGTTGTCCACTGCCGTCTGTCATCTTGTAGTGCATTAGACCACGTGACGGACTGTTCCGACAATGAAATCCTGTTGTTCAGAGATGTCCTGGCATTAATATGCAGGTTGTGTGCTACCGTACCATTTGTGGTGAGAACAGGCCAGTGGAGGGCAGGTGCTAGCTGTAACGAAAAGTACACACACACACAGACCCATTTAATTGCCTAATTTCCTTTCGGTCTAAACTATCTTTGCTAAACAGTTCATTTGTATGCTAATCTGTGGATTTTGTTCTTTTCCAACAACTCGCAACATGAACATGTAATTAGCCCAATTGCAACATGCTGAAGTTTAGGCCACCACAATCTACCTAGCCAATGTTCACTGGTCGCGTGATTCATTTGGACGTCATGACAACCAGTGGGGTTACCGAAGGTCAGTTTTGTGGCGTCCGTTGCCCGGATGTCAACCCCCGATGACACCAGACGATGTGTAATCACCACAGCTATTGCCCGCATTCATGGCGCCCTTTGACGAGACTGTCAAAGGATTCGTCCCGTGACAACTGACAACCGATGCTAAGCTTACAAACAGGTGCCACGGTGAGTTTTGTGATAACCTTTTCTCTAGCCGCAGGGACCACTAGACCATAATGTGGATGTTGTGGGCATTATAGTCAAACATGACATGTATGTCGTGAATCATTAAAAGAGTGAACTCTTGGTATCATTGTTCCCTCACCCGCTGACGGAGATGTGAGCTGAACGATCACTGTGTGCACCGACTCAACAATAGCCACATAGACAAGCAGGGAACAGATGCTAGTTGACAGTGTAGGGAGACTGAATTTACTGGTCCGACATTTACTTCATGCACAGCTTCTAGAGTATACTCCTAAATAAAATAACTAACTTGCATTTCATTTATGTATTCACATCATCTTCTCTCCAGTCATGAGGATGGACTGCCAATTCAGTTATCATAAAGGAAACACACCAAACTGTCACATCTTACTGCTTGTAAAATTCGAGCGATGTACGTTCCACAACAGACGTCCCGACGTTGATGACATAACAGAGGCCTCCCCATATGCAGGTAAAGATGATTGTCACTGATCGATATATTTCCTCACTCAACTTATGGTATAAGAACACAAAAGTCGGAGCAGTAACAGTGTAATACACTAGTTAATAAGACGGAGTGTAATGCTATATATAGGTTCAAAACAGGAAATGAACGGTGAACATGTTTAATCTTATCAATGTAACACCAAGTTGAATGTCATTCACAAGCAATCTTAGGTTTCTGGATTCAGATGTGTTAAGCACCCTCTATCGTCTGCGTTCAGTTTCTCGGTGTGTACCCATACCATCTGTTAGGGAAGGATGTAGACTGTTTTGTGATGTGTTGGCATATACCCAAGTCAGATGAACTTTTTGATCATAATTATCTATCGATTTTTATAAGGTTCTTACCGTGTTTTATCTTCAATGAAATAAGATTATGACACCTAAGGACAAATTTCGTTTTAGTGAACTGTTATCAAAAACATATTCGTAGGGCCTTTGTTAAACCGACTCCAATTTATCAGTATATATTCAATAATTTTATAAAGACAGATAGTCTCAGCGTAGCCAGATTACACGGGACGTGGTTCACATAAGTAGTATTCGTTGTGTTAGAGGAGAGATATAAAACGCTTGATGCTAACTGGCTGTTATGCTACGGTTTACGGTTCCGTGTCATTATATGTATGCGTAATTGTGCTGTCTCAGTGTGCTATCTAAGCGCTCATTGAGGGTTCATATCATGTAATAAAAGACTGGGAGATATTTCACAAGGCTGATGTGGTACAAACACGGTGATTATGAAAACGTATGAAATATGGACGCTAAAGTCCCCAATGCAGCACCACTAGTTTAGCATTCAAGAATGACTTCTGGACAGTCACTATTCGTAGTTAGCTGACAAAAAACACATTTTATCGAAGGATTGACAGTTGAAGTTTTTCCAAACCAGTGTTCCCCAACTTTTAGTCTACCACTCCTTAGCACACTAGGGGCGGTATCGTTGCTTCCTAGCTCTCTAAGTGCGGTGTCATCGTCTTCCCACTCAACGTATATTGGGACAACAGTGATTTTAGAACATTGACAACCAAACATGCTTCTTGAAGCAGTCAAATATAAAACTACCAAAGGCGAACAGGATGCCTGAGCTCGGTTCAACCATAACAGCTTAGAAACATCAGACTGAAGGCAATTTAGAAAACCATCAGATATCCACATTCAGACATCTGAACCTTCCTTCAGTCATCCCTCTCCAGTTCACTTTCTCACAACTATCTTCCTACGTCCTCACCTCGCATTCAAAGGACTATACCATCCAGTCGGGAAAAGCTAGACGACGAGCTAAGGTTCTGTTCGATAGCCAAGCGTCTATTTCAATTTGTGATGACCTATCCTTGTCGAAACATTCTATTTTTCCCCATTTTAGACGTCACAAACAAAAACATTAGAATGCTATTGATTATGGTAATGGGTTCTATTCTCCAGGTAGGATGGGGTGATTATTGCTCACGGTTTCGGACAATATTACCACTGCATCTCCAAATAAATAATAGGATTAGTTAAGAGCATTTCAATAATGGATTACCAGTGACAGCCTCGTGAAGTGCTGTTTTCTTTGCAAGGTGTCGTGAGGTTTCAGGTTAAATGACCAATTTGCCTCGTTCGATAATAGCGTGCTGCTCGAGCGTGCATACGATATTGTCAGAAGAATCACAGTATATCAATCAAAAGAGGACGGTTTGATAGATTCTTTTCTCTCTACTAACTTCCGAAGTCAAATGAATGTCAGAACTTACGTGTGTTTTGGTTCGCCCTCAATGTATTTTCGTAAAGGTACGTCTAACCCACATCTAGATCGGTTCCAGCCAGACCGTCTTAACTAGAGGAAGTATTTTAATATCTTGATTATTTCGGGGATCAGTCTGGTTAAGCACGTGCTTTCCTTGTCGTTCAACAGTAGATGTATGTTGTTTTAAGTAAGGTGATTACAGCTACTGTCGTCATTTTAAAAGTCGAGATTCGGGTTTTGTATAGATTAGCCTACCTCGTCCCAGATAGCATCAACCATATGCTATGTGTAAAAATCTAACATCCTCTCTAAGCGGTCGACTTGAGAACAATTCTGTACCACGGCAAATATCTCGGTCGTTCGGTCGCAGCTTAAGGTCTAGCTCACGTGCCTCGATGGAACAGCGCCTAGAACCCACAACAATCCCAACGCCCCGTCACCCTGACGAATGCTACGGGTTTAGAGCCGAACTATGGAACAAACATAGGTTTATGCCGTTGACAGAATGATGGTCCTACAGTCGTCAATCTTCGTCTCTGTCAGACCTACCAAGTATAAAATTTCCAGCAGGATCCGATGACCTATGATGCATGCTCAGTTCGAATGTGTACCTTTCAAAGTAGCGAAATCTAGTCGACTTTGACTCCGACTGCGACATGCAATATGTTTGTGCATGTCCACGTGTGGGTGGGTGTGAGCAAAGGGAGAGTGAGTTCCCCATCAGATCCTCACACAAGATCACGTGCATAAATCTACGCCATTTGCTCAGCCTTGCTCACGTTTCACGCAAACCCTAATTTCCGTCATGTTCCCGCCTTTCGTGAGAGATGGTTTGTGCGCTCACGTGTGTGAGTACGTATGCACATCTGCGTTTATATTTACACAGTCTGCCACGTGTAAAGAGACAACTTTGACGGAACACCCGACTAAAGCCCACATAATGGTACTGACTAGACAACAGTACAACGAACACAGTCGAAATAACCATGGTAGACATCGTAATAAGTTATATTTTGGAAAGGCGCAGTTTTGCTCCTGATTTTCGCACATGTAATGATGGTTAAACCGAAACAATTGGAACGACGAATAAATTTCCGAGTTTTGATTAAGTGAATCATGGGTTGGTGTGTTTAAAAATAATTTGTGGCTTGTTTATTGAACACCTGATAGGTTGGTTTACACTTCTCATGGAGGGGTTGAACTACAAACAGCGTGTGAAGAAATTTTGTCTCAATATCCATATAACATACTTGCTGGTGTAATCAACGTTCTTCCAGAATGATCCAAAGGAATCAAAATACTCATCGGAAGATTTTAAGTTTCTTACAGTGCTGCTCACTTGCATATAACCTAGGCATTTTTACCATCAGCCTCAACCTAAAAATGACCATTCGTCCTCGCAACAAACGCCCAAAGCAATTCGACGGAATCTCCCTTAAACTAGGTAACCGTACCTTTGAGAAACCGTCTTCTTGTTACGCGGTCACTTTTTTTCTGATGACCGTGATGTGTTTTGTAACAAAATTATCCTTCACATTTACGGCATTGAGTCTGGAACGTTCGCATCTATCTCTCTCTCTAGGCAGAAGTGATTTTGCCACTCTATGTTCAAATTTCCGCGTGCGTTAATCTATGGATAAATAATATTCACTTCTCCCAGTTGCATTAAATGCATACAGTATACAGTGGTTAACTGTCTTATAATCACGTAAATGCAGTTAACCTTAAACAAACAATTTTCGACGATATAATGGAAATTAGACTGTGTGCGTTTACGTTACCATTGTCGGTTCAGTCATTACAATTTATTATATTGCATTAGAAATTTTGGCACTGTGGTAGTAAACGTTGTTGAAGAACAACAGTCAAAGAACATAAATAAATTTATGACTAAAACTTTATGTTTACTTTCAACAAACAGTGCAAAGTGAACTTTAAGAAATGCGCAAATGCAAATTTCTCGTTATCCTCATAATTCCCGATGCATATTTAATTTCGACTGAGGAGAAACTGTATAAACAGGGTGATTGTCCAAAGCGTTTAAAAATTTTAAGTCAATCTGAAGCGGAAATTTTAGTTAAGTTTTAAGTATCGTCCACAAGTAGAGCAAACGTTCCACTTTTTATGACCAATTTTACAACTGTAGTTGTTTTGAATAGCTAACCTGAAATATCGGAGAAAATACCAACTTCGCTTGTATCCTAAGTCGGCGAGTCCGTTTTAACCTATGAAAAGCAGCATGAATTCGTAGTTGCTCAGGAGAGGGAAGAGTATTGCTTGAAGCAGTGTCTGAATAGCCACCCTAATCGGACAACTTCAGTCTGCCTTACTCCCAACTGCTTCAATTTGCTCTCATTAACTCGAATAGCTATAAACTAGCAAAAACATTCTTAAATTGAAGTTTCAAGGTGATAGATCAAATTGACTAGTGATCACTAGTGAGCAAGGAACACTATGTAAATTAGACATGCAAAAATAAATCAACGGGCACTGGGTTTAACAAGCCCAGACGTTCCCGCTTGGTTGTACGTTTCTATCCAACCACATGTTATTGACCAACATGGTTTTGGTTTGAGCTCTTCTGGTGAGCACTCCGGATATTAGAGGACTGGAACGAGCACAGAAGTAGGCTTTACTTCGGTTGGGTTAAATCCCATTGAACAGCAGCAATGATCTAGACAACGGTAGATGAATAACTAACATCCGAAATTACGAAATGGCATCACGTATGACTTTTGAAACCGTGTTTGCGAACAACGGGAAGGAATCACTCCAAGTGGTCGTTCGGAGAGCGTACTCATCACTAGTGTTTACACGTTGGACACTGTCACCTCTGCCTTCAGTTGCGAATCTTTGTAGTCGGGCACCTCTGTTACGTCACACAGAGGATAGAGAGTGAGATCATTCAAACGGATTACTGTACAAGTGTGCCGTTACTCACTGAAAACATCTGGGAATCCTAAGGAGATGAACGGCTTAAAGCGAAGAGTCGAGATAGATACTCTGAAGGAAACAGTGGCTCTGATTGACCCCTTGCTACTGTTGTTCAAGAGTCACATACTCAAGGGTGTTCTAAGGTTAATCCTATCGGGAATGAGTTTGTTAGCCGAAATGGATAGCAAAGCTTTTCACTGAATGAAGTTACTTGAGATTAGTTTTCGCAGTAACGGTGTTCGTGTCACTAAGGTCGTCACACTGAACAAATAAAGAGCTTAGTTGACGGTTGTTGGTGAGTATATGTTGGGTGTTTGTCAAGGACTACCTTAATGTGAGCTGGTTATGAACAAATAGAACCACGGATGAGTAATTTTTCACGTTCGAATTGTTATTTTATCTCATTTATATGCTGGGACCTCATGTATACAAAGTGGAATGCCTACAACAACTGCGTGGTCCTCTGAGACATTGCCTCAAGGTCGCACTAATCTGATGTTCGTGGGACTGATATTCCTTTCAGACTGGATGGCAGGTGGTACGTTGTACTGGAAAACTGTTGACGCCAAAGGTCTCATAAAAGATGTGCATCCGTGAACTTCCACGAAGTGACTCACGTTCATCCGGACGCAATTCCATATCCAAACATGACCCCTGGATTCTAATAAGTTAATAACTGCTGTTAACTTATCACCTTTGATCCTTTTTAAGCGATGTCTTGTAAATCGTTTAAATAACATGCAAACTTAACTTAGAAATCTACTTTTCACATTACCATTAACGTTCAATATATCGAAAACGATAAAAAGACCGTCAACAGTGCCAAGAAAGAATAAAAATGGTTATTTTTGTCTCATTCGTTTTACAGACACTATGACAATCTAGGTCCTTCCGAACAGTGTGACACATACAGACGAATTAAACGTTGGTATGGGAAACACATAAAGGTTCATACTAACATCATATTTGCAAACGAAACTAATCGAACAAATAGCCAAGTTAACGAAAAACATTATCTGCCACAGGATTTTAAGTTCGCAAAGTCAATAAACACGGATATAAATTACAGGGAAGGGTCACTGGAATACTGAGTATTCGTAAATAATTTGGGACATACATAAACAAATATGGAGATTAAGCAACAATGTCTTAAATTGATCCTTCACAGTTAATTATGCACAATTTCAACCAATAGTCAAAAATTTAAACTACAGTCGTTCATATCAGTTGGCTGTTAACTTAAGCTTGGAGGTTTGGATTCCCCTAAATCCGGCACTGCTTACACTTTGTCACAGCTTTCGCATTCATGTAAACTTTTCTACTCTTATTAACTTTCAGTAATAGTACATAATCTTTCATGAACTGAAATGTTCATCCCACCCCTCGCAATTTTTGAGTGAGCAGGGCAATTACGATTGCGTTGGAGTTGCAGTAGATGTAAGCGAATCATCTTACAGAATGCTTAATCCCGACCCCATTTGGATAGTGTCCAGTTTGTTCAGTCACTTCAGTACGAGAATAAAAGACCTTTTTCACCCCAGCTTCTAAGTGAAGTTGAAGCAACTGACAAATGTCTTATTTATTGAAGTAATGTTCAACTTGTGATAATTTGGATAACTCAGTTAGCATCACGTGGCACTGTATAATCAGCTGTTTGTTAACCGGTGGAGGAAACAGTATTTGACCCGCTTGCTAATATTTTGTTAGTAAATGTGTTGTAAGCTGGAGCTATCTATCTGCAGTAACTGGTCCCAGGGTGGCCAAGCCTGACAGATTCTCTAGTTTGGGCTGAAAAGACAAAATTATCTTACAGGGGATCAGGGTCAGTATGGGAATCAATGGGAGAAACTGAGTAAATTCACTGGTCATATAACCAGTAAATATTAGGTCACAAGACACCAGATAAAAAGATATGGGGCGATCCAAACAAGTAGATAATGTCCGTTGGATAGAACCCTTTTGCCAGATAGTAGAGCTAAGCAAGCAGTAGGCAAACACCACTGAGTCAAGTATTTCAGACTTGTGTGTTTACAGCCAAACAAAATTTAATGCGGACGCTATAAGAAGAAAAACACATCGATGCACAGACGGGTGGTGTGTGTCACCACACCTTTCGTTTAAATGTATGACTACTTACTAAGATGAAGTAGAACAATTTATTGGCAAATTTAGAAAAGAAATTAGCTGTCGTTGATTGGATTGTAAACGTTATGTAACTATCATCTCACAAGTATAGGCTAAGGGTAACAAATTCTGGGATCCAAACCAAAGGGCTCATGCAAAAACGGATTTTATAAGTATGGAAAACGAAGACAGGTGAGTAGTAGTAACCGAGTAGGGTGAGCGGACAGGCATAACACAACTGCGATCGCAGTCAGACTAACACCATGGAATATGCACAGTTCACTTCATCCGAAGGTTTCGGCCACCATGTTCCACGACCGATAAGGCCTGACCACTCGCACACCTCTCTGAACCGTTTCTGAGCTTGAAAGGCAACGCTGGTCTGGGAACGAGCATGCATCAGTGGGTGCAAATGGACGAAATAAAAATACGATATTTCCCCAACGGATTGTGTTATCGTGACAGTTTTCCACCACAGGATAGACACCGGAAAGCTGCATTGATAAACGACGAATGTGTGTAAATTACTGGGGGACTAATAGAAAACTAACAGCTTTTTCTGTAGAATCTGAGATACGTCATGCTGTGTTTTTAGGTCTAACACGCCGTTTGTGGACTCTGACGTAATGCTTTGTTGCAAAGCTGCCACAACGACAAGCATCGTTTCGCATGCTTCAATTCTTGGGTCTTGTTATTACGCCCTGTTGTTTCACTTCTTGCTAACACATCTGGTTTGACCATTTCATCCAAAGATAGGCGCCGTGATGAAGGCAACTTGGTGCATCAACGAGATTGGCGTGGGCAGCTTCTTCAAAAATGTTATCCAGAGTGAGGCGCCTTTTCTATGAAAGCCTGGACTGAATTAAAAATATCGTGCTCAGATTGGATCAGATTGAGTATCACGCTGAAAACAGATTACACTCGTAGGCCGTGACTATAGGAACGTTGGGTCGTTTTAAGCGAACCAACTACCGATGGCGATACCATTGTAATTTACAGATGATATTACCTTATGTCATTAGCTGCAAGTGGTTACATGTTCTTGATGTACGTATGTCTGTGATGATTACAGCATTATACGGAACCACTTGTACACTTCATAAAATAATTAATCGGTCACGACTTTCAAAGGTACCTTTACGTTTTACGTCCCGTTAATGGATAGCTGTGAAGAATGACTTAATACGTCTTGCACTTACGTACCTACTCTGTACTAGTCTACTACACACGAGCCGAAACCGCACCTTAGTAAGACATTTCGACAGTACTACCACGCAACGATGGAAAAAAGGCGTTATTATATCAACCATATCTCCATAGGAGACTTTGAAGATATTTTTCACGGTTTTGTTCACACAGCATTTTTCTTAAGCCTGATGTTAGGACATGTAGGAAGGTGGTCCCAGAGGTTGCACTGCACTCCAAGATTATGATCATTTTAAGTACCTTCAGTGTTTGCGGACGTTCCCTGTAGACCCTGACTTTGAAGTAGCCCCCCCGAAAAAAAGATCAAGTGAAGTAGCAACTGCTGACCTTGGATGTCACCCTCTTAGTCCACCACAATCGATCTATCGTCGACCGAATTTCTCACCAAGATAATCTCACACACACACACGTAGTGCTTACATGTGATGTTGCACAATCTTGTTGAAACCAAACACGTTTAGTTGTTGCGGTGCTAGTACAACATTCTACTACAGCTTTGAGAATAGGAATGCCCTAATTTGTAAATGATCATGCGAATAGAAGTCTCACCAGCAACATATTTTGTAAGAGGAGAAAGACTCAATGTTCCATGTTCCAACAAGCCATGATAGAGCAATAAGCTTTGGTGACTGGGGTGTGTGTGTGCGCGCCAAAAATGTGATTTCTGCACGAATCCATTTAGAAATAAAATCGTTTCGTCAGTAAATACGACTGAACATTTATCAGTTTCCGATAAATACCATGTGCGAAGTGACTCACGTTTGATCGCATCCGACAGCGGAGTATCCTGTAATCAAGCCCCTGGTAAAGCCGATTCTTGTATCTCTTCAAAGTGCTACATTCTTGAAAGATCTGCCGCATGGTCTTTTAGGAATCGTCCTTTAAACTTCGAAGAACATCGTTAATGTGAGCGGTCAGTCACTTATTTGCAGCTCATGAATACGGCCCGTTATAACAAAAGTTCCCATCAACCCTCGAACGGACTTACTGTTAACTGATCACGTGCCCACGTGCTTTGCACTAAATTTACTAATGCTGCCCTTCGCAATTCTATCACAGACCTCATAAAGAAAAAACGGTGCAGTATGCTGTTCGGCTGCCAGATCACAGATATATCGTTCTTTTACGTACGTTCCAAGAGTGTTGTTTAGTTCCAGCGTGGAAATTCTTCTTAAGCAAGTTTTGAGCAGCTTCTAGGCGGCAAACGGAACAGAAATGTGTGATCCAAAGTAGCTGAACATAACCGGATTCAAGCAGATACATGTTCACACGCAGATCGAACTAAACATCATGGTCCACAAGCACCGAGCAAAGCAACTGATGTGCAAATACTGTGCTTTCTCAACGTGAATGTTGGCTGAGGTGTCTGGAGGAGTCAGCTTAAGAGGCCAGAGGGATGACGACAGCACTTTATTACCCAGTTGCTGTGTTTGAAAATACTCGGTGATGAGGATAATTGACTACGCTACAGTTTCCCATTTTGCACTTGAGCCCTTAAGTATTCTGTGACATACGGGTTAAGTGACTTGGCTCAGTGTCACTTGAGACAGTGGTATTTTGTACATGTGGTAAGCGTGTAGCACTGTTTAAAAAACGCAACTTTAATGCGAAGAGGGCCTAAACCAATTACAACTAGTGGCTAATTCGATTTTTCAGCAGATACCCCTCAGAAAGTATTAGTGAAACGAAGTGGAGAGATGGTGTGCCTCCAACAGTTGGCTTCTACTGTAAGCTGTTTGGCAGACACACCATACGCTACCATCTAATGTATGTTCCTCCTTAATCAACTTCTCACAGTGTTCCTTTTTGTCTCGAGCAGCCGGGATGATGGAATGTGGTTGACTGTGGCTAGCATGTCTTCCGTTATACTGTTCAGTTAGCACAACAATCGGCAGTTCCCTACGCCATCTACATGAGACGGTTAGTCTCACCAAAATGCCTTTGCAGTGGTCTGCTAACTAGTCCAGACACTATATACCCAGGCTAGGAGGTGCCACTGATCGAATACTGTACATGTTGCATCCGTGATTTCTGCTGACAGGCGTCAGACTCGCTTGGATGAGTACCGTTTCAACATTCAGTACAGGGCTTGCCTCACTCATATGGCCCTTCAGAGGACACTGTCAATGACCAAAGCCCATATAATATGAGCGGATTGCATAACTACCAGCAGATAGAAGACCGGCTTACCAAAGTGTTGTGCGTGTACATTCACCATAATACAAACACACCCACTCGTGCATATCACCCTGAACCACCGTCGGCTTGATAAATGGGTACAGTCAACCACTATTTAATGTCTTCACCCGCTGAGTCTTTGTGCTCTCACTCAGCAAGAACCAACAGATCCCTGGGTCTGTCAGCCTACTTATGTATACAGTAGTTGTGTGATCCCGTCCGCTGTTGAATCCCAGAAAACCCCTTTGGGACGTCATGAAATGAAGTGACACAAACGCGAGTGATATCCAGACTTCTTAAAGTGGAAAATGTATGGTAATAGCTGACTCAAATCATATCACATTTCCCGTGAAAACGTACGGAGACGGCCAGTTTACAGCCCGGTTTGTCCAATCTTCATCATACGCTGTACGCACTGGAGCGCTGTTTTCATACACATCACTATCTAAACTGGGTTTTAATAGGGATATCTAAGATTATTTGGCTCTGAGTTTAATACCTTCAGTTCACTTACCAGTTTGCCAAGAACGGCCGAAGAAAACTAAGGACACAGTTCACATATGTTTCATGCTCAAAGAGAAGCAATGGTATACGTTCAATCCAACTGGTTTCATTGTTTCAAACACATCGTTTAGGCACACTTCGGTAAAGCGCCCCACCTTTCGTCCTTCAATGCACTGTCCATTTTATTTGGTTGACTGATGGTGGTATGTCAGTATGTCCGACAATTCTGTTGGCTTTAAAGGCCCCAGCTTGGGTTGAGATCTGAGATTCAAGACGGTCATTCATATACCTTAATTCAACACAAAAGAGACCATTCTCTTGTTGGTTTGGGCGTTTGGGCCATATTTTTCAAAATCAGCAGCTCCTGAACAAATACAGAAGAAAACGTTATTCCGTAGAACTTTAGAATGATGTATTTGATTTCCGTCCAGATTTGTCACTACCTTCGAACGTGTTACTGTAAACCCTCCAAACCGTCTGTGGTCTTTTGCTGTCAACGACTGTGTGGAAAACCAGTTTCTCCCTTCGGAGATCATGCCCATAATAATTCCAGACACCCGGTTCATCAAAATCGAGTTGTATTTGCTGTTGAAAACAACAGTATTTCACTGACAGATAAAAGAATGCCATTTGACAGAAGTGTTTCTGCACTTGGAACTTATTCAACAAGACCGCCCTCTTCACACTTAGGTGAACCGCACGAAGAACGTCCATTGATACACTCTACACAGTTATTTCGGTTCAAGGTTCGAGCTGGGTTCTTCAGCACTCCTGGTTTCGTTGGATTCCCGCCAAACGACTCCACACTTTTTGAGTCCCGATAATGCATGTAGAAGCCCTTTTGGTAGGTGATTTTGTCTGATGTAGTTTTCACTATGTACCGATGTACAGCTTTGTAGTGATGCAACGTGTCATAGTCCCAAACGTACTTGCACAAATCCGGGAACTTTTTGCCGTTTTTGTCAAGTTATCCTCTGGTAACTGGTTGAAATGAATAAGACTGCGAGTTCATCGTTTCGTTTACTGCATTAACGAACACTTATAAGTTACTCGGTGAACGAGATATTCACCACAAATACTTGATCATAATGAATCAGATTATTTCCTTAACAGATGTGACGGTGGGAAACCGTAAACTTGAGGGGAATCTCAAGTGCACAACAAAATCCAAGCATACCAACAATTTTGTTACAACCATCTTTAACATATTGGAAACCATAATGAATATAAGACATTCGTAAAGGAATACTTTTACGCATTCTGGTCAAAAGCTAGTCAGAGCGAAGCCAAGTTAGGAGAAATCCTTTACAGTAAACGACACGTTAACGAAACTGGTTAACAAAACAGATGAAACATGGATTATTTTCTAAATTTGTTCTGGTGTGTACGAACCGCGTGTGAGTCAGATGTGCTAATCTGGTCACAAACTTTAATACGACAATAAAGCTTTTAGTGTAATGTGATCAACAAAATAACTTACCCGATCGAATCGAAATTCAAACTTCTGCTTTTTGTGTATTTTTTAATCCAAGCTGAAGTGTCTTTGTCCTCCATAGCCTCTACAGGTAAAACTTGGCGATCTTTTACAAAGGCATGGCTCAGAATATCCCACACTGGCATATATGATCCGGAAGTGTCATACAGATTAACCATAGATCGATGTCGACGGTCGATTGTGCTGACTGTCGCTCCTGACACTCGTGTTGGTCCTGTACACCGGAGTGCTTTCTCCCTGACCTGCTCGACAGTACCCAAGCTCACCCTGTCCACTCGGTCATCTGCTTTCACACTGACAATCCCATTTGGTGAGGTTGGCTCTACATGCTGAACAATTTCGAAGAAAAAATGGGAGTTGCCGGTTTTCGACCACAGAATGCTAACTGTGTGGCTACGCGAAGATTGTCGACCTGCAGACATTGGGGTAAACAGCTAGTAGACTTTTGTCAGGAAGGTTATGGGCAGTTTCTTAATGGGACTTCATTACCAGCACATGTTGCTTGTATTCGTTGAGTAGGGTGCTGTAGGAAGGAAGATTAAGATAATGGGTTCTCTGTAATGATATTTTATTCCATTGTAATTTCGCAGTGTTTATGGCGCTTAAACTAGCTTATACAAATACGGTAATACATGTGTATATGATTATTGGTTAGCAGTTTGAATTCGAACTCGCACCAATGGAGTACCACTCAAAGTTGGTCACAGTTTTCAAATTTAAATGAAGTATTAGACAGGCTGTTATGATCTCATGTTCGCTGCTTATCTAGGTTGGAGTGAAGAGGTCTGCTGTGGCCAAAGCGTATGCGCTGATCGCTGTTAAATGTTGAACAAATCAGGAAATCAGAATATGGTGTCTATGAAAGTTTCACAAGCTGTACTGTACTTGACGCAAAATACTGAAGTATAACACACAGAAGCACTAATCTTCAATGTTTCGTAGTATGAACCTGAGCTGTTCTGTCTTCTGACATGAGCGGTATGTGATATTAATTCTGTTAATTCAGTTTTGTATTTTTAATTACGAAAATCTGTGTTTCTGTCAGGGTCTAGAGGAGTCGTATTAACCGACTTGTAATAGACCGACCACGCTGTTCATTTGTCTAATCACTGAGTGTTGAACACGGTGTGCCCAGAGAGAACTGAGGCAGATGTGCATGCGTGGAAACTAGAAACAGTGGACTTGAAGGACCCTACACGATACTGAGACTTATTGATCATAGTTTAAAAAAGCCGTAAGGAAATGAGAGGCGTTTAATACTGCTTATCACTTGCAAAAACAACCATATTTTGTTTAATTTTGACAAATCCAAGAATTTTTGAGGATAAAATAACTTGCGGAATACGTTGCTGATTGTTTTGGGTTAGAAGTAATTTTCAGCACATGTGGAATGGTGAATTATCAGCACACGTAGTAACAGTGTGCTCTCCGTCGTTCGTACCTTTATATACATATATGTGTACGTGTAAGATAACTACACAGTACCACTGAGGTTTAGTGACTATATTTCATTCGATTAGTGCAATCCCGCCTTCGTTTACATAACACAATAATTTGATTTAGTTAAGCATGATTACTGATAAGGATCAGCGTTCATGACTATCACAAGTGGCACCATAGTTCATCTTAAGAACTGCCACTAAAGCAAAATGGAGTCAAGGTCATACCAGCAATCGTTACGGCATGCAGAAGATAATCATGACATGTGACACACGTAGACATACTTGCTGACAACAATAGTGTAAGAATCGCTCAACGTGTGACTTCCGAAGACTCTTGACACTTTTTCATTGCTGTCGCTAAGCTCCAAACCACCTACGGTCTAACACGTCTGGTGCACATTTTATAATTCATATCTATACTATCTAGGTGACAGACAACAGTTGTAAATGTTCATCTACTGCAGCGGACATTCCTGTTCAGAGGGTCAAGGTTAAGGTGTTATGAAAACATTGAAAACGATCACAAATTCACTACAGTTACTTAAGTTTGGGGAACTGGAATGAGGCGCAGATGCGTTTTTTTCCGGTGCACACGGCTGCTCATAGTATTTTAGGTGAGAATTCAGCTAACATATCGAACGAAAGACAGGTGCACATCAATATATCAGGTTTACGACCTGCTAACTTCGTGTTATTAAAGAAGTGACTTGAGTTCATCGGTTGGAATGTTTTTAGATATATAGTACGAAGTTTGGATGCTGACTGTCAGTCTGTACATAACTAAAGCACTAACCAATCATTTTATGATGGTATAAGACAGTCTATTCCAAATTCCAGTGTTCTTGTCAATCCTTAGGATTGATGAGTCTGATGTAATACGTAATTCAAACGAGCCAAGATATTTGAGCAACCTCCGTGTGAAATCCACACGTGAATACAAAATATTGGTATTTCTTCCAGATATTTGTGAGACGTTCTGCTTCTGTGCAGTTTGTGTGTATTGCAATATTATCGTTAACTACTTTGCGACCTACTCGAATACGTAGGCAGCTATCTGTGTTAGTGTATTAATTCGGATATACTTTCTAAATGTTACTTAGTTGAACACTTCATAACTCATGACAAACAAAATCGCAAATTCCTATATAATAGTTAACTGTTCCAGCGGGTTATGTAAACGATAGTGCAATCAGCTACTAGGTAAATCTTCGACCTTCACATTTCGATTCAGCTCTGCAACACCTCTGGAACTAGTACGATGACAGGATTGTAGAGTACAATCATGTGAACATATTAGTGGGGCATAAACGGAGACATCTTAGAGGTTACTGAATGTGCGATCACTGTTTAGTCTACTGATTTAAGAATCTTCTAGCTGTAAACGTGTAGAATGTGGTGTAACGGAATATTCGTACAAACGCCGTATGTGGAGATTGAAGATCAAGCGTGTTATGAATGTCTTTCATCCATTAGATATGGTATGGTAATTTTGATACATCCCATTTTTATTCAGAATATACTGACAGCTACCAGAACAATTGGGAACTAGCAACCATAAGTCCATTTTCCACAGACAGCTAGTTTTAAGCCATAGCAAACAGGTCAGTGAAAACTATTCACTGGAATATAAAGGGTGAATACAGAAGGAAACCTTGATTCATTTCATTTTGTTATTGAAATAAGTGGAGTATAAGAATAAGAAGAGCTACGTGCCGTGAGTATTACGTAGAAGAAGTCTAAGTGTGTGAGTTACAAAAGCTAAGCTCACACCACACATGCTCTGAATGCTCACAACCTGATAGCCGGCTGAGCGGTATTAGTCACAACCGATATAGTTACACCATAAACATTTCGATCTAACCAATATGTTGATCTCATTTTGAATCAAAATATGATTGACGTTTTGGCATACGGATAAACACGATCACATCTCGGTAGACACAAAATTATTAAACGTATTAAAAGTAACAAAACAACCAACGACATTTTTGTGGTGAGTAATTCATGTAAGCCATTCTGATCGGTTACGCAGTCCGTAGATCAGTGCAAATATCTGGAACAATAGTTGAAAATGCACAGAAAGTCAGTCTGCCCAAAATCCTAGATGATATTATAGGTATACAAAGTAAGGTGGCATAAGTGGTTAATAGCCTACAAGTGAGTTATTAATTGCAAATTTCAGGAGCTACCTTTCTTATGGTGAATGTGCGGTTGAGATTCACAAGGTACGTGTACCCGAGAGATTGTAAAAGTCTCGTAACCGATCTTCAGCTGAACAATAAGCACCTGGTGAATATGACGCTCAACCTTGTAGTGGTACAAATGAAGGGTGTTCGGAATAGAATCTACCATTTTGAGTTTGATCTGAATTCGGCGTTTATAAAGTGTGATCTCAGAATAACCGCTGTTTTTCCTAATCGATGATGGAACTAGTTTATAATATTGGTGATACATTTGTAACTGACGGTTTCTAGATGTGTGTTTCATTCCGGGTTCCATGATTGCCTTAAACAGTGGTTCCCAAGTTTTTCACCTCATCCACCCTTTGAATTCCTAAGTGCTGAATCACTGCCCATCCTTGGGTATGCATTATGTACCCATTAAGGTCAGGACACTGACAATCAGTCACATGTAAACAAGTACGCTCTTAATAGATGCAATAATGCAGTTGAGATCAGTGCAAGCGCATCTACCTGTAGACACCAAGCTGAAATCCACAACGAAGAATGCCTAGATACCCACACCTGAAAATGTGAGTGGTTTGTGTCGTACAGTTTCCTACTGCCACCTCCCAGGAGGCAGTCGTTTTGAAAAAAGATGATCTCGAAATTTGAGCACAAACGGTCATAGCAGATTTCGAATCAATGAAGTTTAATTTAACAAATACATCGTCGTCTGACTTAACTTGAGACGATCACAAATAAATTGAATTACCTCTCACCCCCCAGGTGCATATTCAATCCCTCCAAGGTAGATCCGTCGCCTCTCTTTGTTTCATTGAAATAGGGTCATACCTATGTAACAGCGTTCGTTTTGAACGGTGCTACACTGGTGGCATCCAAATCAGTAAACCACACACAAATATTCTCTGATAGACCTCCCGGGCTGATTCTCAGTAGAAATCGTGAGTGCACCTAACAAGAAAGGTTTGCAATACGCGGCTACAGCTGCTCGGACTTTCCAACTTTAGCAGAATATATGTCAACTGAACACAACATTAGGCGTGCACGTGCTCAGGGATGCCCCAGATGAGGCCGAGCCCATCTGTCGAACGCTAGACATACGCGGACATGATAAGAAGAACGTAAAAGTTAACAAGAATCGACACGCCGTTAGGAGAAATTCAAAAATCCTTCATGAGTAATTAGGAACAGTCACTTTGCTATTCAAACAATTATACCAAACTTCCAGCGATACTGATTTGAAATAAGATGGGATGACTTTGCAACTGCTTCGTGAAGGACCAAGTTCGTCAAATTGAAGACTCTGACCTGAAAGCTCTTCAATTTCCTAATAGGAAAAGCGTGTACTTAGATGTGATCGTGTTGCGAACGAAGTAAAAATACCGGTCGGATTTCTTGTTAACATTATGCACTGTGTAAAGGAGGTGACATATGCAACTATACAATGCTCTACGGCTAAGCACTTATCTGTTACATTGAAAGAACTAATGAAGACGTCTAGAACATGACAGTGTATCTCCTGTTTGAAAGTATACCTAACGAGTCAGACAACGCCCTGATACCAGAAGACTTCGTTAGCATGTACGAACCTCCACCAAGCAAGTAAGAATTATCCGATGACTGGAAGACTATTACCATTCATGAGCTCAACAGAACCGTTAGTTCGGAAGGAATGTACGAAGGTTACAGACAATATTGTAGCGAGAAGGCGTCCAATAAAGCACAATCTTTATTGTCCAAATCGCCAGTCACATGCAACGCGCACTCTCTCGTTTATGAGTCACAATTNAAATTACCCAAGTTCCTCTCGAGAGAATACTTCAGAAGTGCTGCCATACGAGTAACCGCATGCAGATATGTTTGAGTGGATCAATGAAGAAAATTATGCTACCATGTGGAAGTGCGAGGGCACGCCTCCAAGAATGCTGAAGGTTAATAACCAAACATGAGCCCATTTTTCACTTGGGTATGCGTATAAGGATCGGTAGAAAGTGCATAT
Source organism: Paragonimus westermani (assembly GCA_008508345.1). Lineage (NCBI taxonomy): Eukaryota > Metazoa > Platyhelminthes > Trematoda > Plagiorchiida > Troglotrematidae > Paragonimus > Paragonimus westermani. The sequence continues at coordinate 301,672 of QNGE01000104.1, forward strand.
ACATATTTTTCTTATTATATACACTTTTTGACACTTGTAAAGCTCGGGCCTTAGTGTGCATCTTTGATTTTCCGTGACCTACTAACTGTTTTGTTAAATGCGTCAAATGGGTTCAGTTGTTCATCCCTAACAATGTGTCCATTGTGGTCAGGTGATCCCGAGAGGTGCATTTTTAACTGCCGCTGGATTTTTATCTTCTTATCTCAAGGAACTCCTTGAATGAAAGAACGTGTATATAATAAGTGAAACTCTATGCAATAATGAAATCGTCTCCATCAACAAACCAAAATAGATTACGACGCATTACTGCTCAATAAACCCACATTTTGCTTAGTAACAAATACTGCCGCGAAATTTAGAAGGTATCGAATCGGTTAACTGGTAGCAGCCGCTCTTCACAACAGTAGTTTCGTGATACTAAAAAGTTGAACTGTAATTCTGGAAGTTCACTGACCGTTTCATCATAGAAATGACAGCTTAAAAATAAAAGAAGAGAAGGGCCAGCTGAGTAGCCTTCAGTTACCCTCAGGGTGTGTTGAAGGTTTGGCTGAGTTTTCCAGACATACTTAAGACGAATATATGTTGATTGATGAAGAACTGTCGGCATCAAACTGGCATAGAAAAAAGCACTTATAAATTTCAACCAGCTGTGCATGAGGAAATTTTCCTCAATGGTCTAACGCTGCCGAATAACTGTAACTATGCACAAAAGCTTATATACTGTCACTCTCGGCCGATTGTCGACGCAATGTCCATTCTTCTGTACCCAAGTTTGTCATCCATGGATGGCAACTTCAAGGAATTCCGTCTGAGCACCCTCTAGTACACAAACGTCTTCACTCGCGTCAAAGGTGAAGTAAGGTTTATTTTCCTTTGGGGGGTATGATATTCATTGACCACCCATGATGTGGTAAGATGGGTATCTTTTGAGTCGTTCTCAGCTTATAGGCTTAGATTCTTAAGCACTCTCCCCAATCGTCAGAAATTTGGGTGATCCTAATTTTTGTGTTTTGCCCATGTGAGCCTCAAGCCCGTTTCCAGAGAACGGTTTGTAATAAGACAAGTAGACGAAGTCGGATTTGGCAACCCCCCTCATTCCGTGGTCAAAATTCCTTTCGTGCCTCCACCTCGTTGCCTTAAATCCCGTTTCAAACAAAACAGGAAACTAGCCAGAATATGGTTTGTATAGAATGTTTCACACTGTGGCTTCAAGAAACTTCGGTTTTAAACCTTATGCAACTTGGAACCTCAACGTCATCAATATAATATGTTCTGTGGTCGTTTGTCCCAGCCTCAGGCTCCATATCAAACGGCCTGTGAGATTCTATTTCATGAATAATGGTGAAAAGCAACCCAAAGTCACAAGAAGCTGATGCACGCAAATGCACTGCAAAGTAATGTTCAGTGAGCTGACTCTCTAGTGAGCAATGTAGAACTGTTGACATTCACCAGTTTAAGATGCAGCCCTATAACTAGACGTGCTCAACGACTTACCATAGAAGAAATTTGTTAAGGGTAGGGTGTAGACTCAATAACCAACGTGATAAATCGGACATATAGCAGTTATTTATTAGCTAACTTTAGTAAGTTCTGACCGGTTATCCTCGTAGTGATCAGACGGTCAGTTTATGCTTTCAAAATGTCTGCACACGAACTAAGTGTCGAAAATATCTTGCTGTCTGTGATTATCGAGCTAACAAATCACAAGTTTGTGAAACAAAGACGTCGGATCCCAGAACCGAGGTTGCGGGTTTAATTGGTAATGCCTGTTACAACCTCTGCCAAACCAAACATGAAGGAAGGTTGTGCGTTGAACACCGCTCAAGACTGATGGCAGCTTTCACATTCTGATAAATTTTTCCGCCAGTCCCTCACGAAATGAAACAATGTGTTTGAGTTTTGCTCATGTTGGAGCTCGTCAGTAATGCCACAGTTGGGATTTGAACTCCGGTAACGTTTTCATTCATCAACCGTATCTATCCCTGTGCTACTGACATCACATCGGTAATGACCGAATTATCAAATGCGGATGTTCAGCCACGTTGGCTTGTTAGTAATGCCTGGATTAGGTGGCCGCATCAAGAGGAGATGCAATAAATGTCCTGTTGATTCAAATCACTGACCTCCCAGAAGGGACTTCTCTTCAAGTTGTACTCAGAGAGTTCACAGAGTTCATATCCTGACCGTTACTATCATATGCCCCACGAATGAACTGTAGCAAGGGCAGGACTTTAGTATTTTGCTTAGTTTCAAGAAAGACTAGCTGGAAAGTCTGTGGGAATGCGGGAGCTCTGAAGGATTGTGGGTTATGCTCAAACTATACTACTACCTATTTATAAGTAGGCGGTCGCATAACTTCTTGAGTAAGCTTTAAGAAACAGGAAAGACATCCGGTTCTGTGTAAACTGAAGATAAAGACAACTCCCTTAGTCTGGTTAACTGAAACTAAATATTCGTCGACCTAATAATTTGCTGTAGGTGGAGAACTGATGTGATAGATACCACACCATTTGTGAGCTTTACCGGAACTTCGATAGTTGTACGACTATGGTGAGATGAAAATACGGACAATGTCGAAATTGTAAAAACTTGTGAGAAATTGCTTGAATAAAGGCAGTCTAGCTATCTGGAAATTTTCTCACTTCAGTAAAGTATGCACCAGGATGCGAACAGTGCCTACACGTGGAAAGACAAATCTTCAGTGGGTTGTGAACCACACGGACGCAAGGGATAAGTTAAGTAGGCCAGTTGCCGAGTCAAAGATCAGTGGACGATCTAAGTCCGATGTTGTTTTGTGGACTGCATTTGAATAAGACAGCGTGTACAGTTAATTTAAACAATTAAAAATTGCTCTCCTAAAGTGTAATTTTTCTAACGAACTTACTCGGTACTGACTTAAGATACTGACCCTCCTCGGTTGTTTATGCAATTTATTTTAACAACACTTCAAAAGTCATACATTACTTAGTCGCCTCATTTGTAGTGATTAAGCAAACAGCAGCCAGGGCTAGTATGTGCTCATTAAAAGTTGATCAAAAGAAGACGGAAAATGCTTACCACGTAAACGGTTCACGGATCCGCCACTATGACTTACTCGCCAGGTTGGAGTTTCAAGCAGGTGTGAATCAGTACACATTAACCGGTATAACTCACTCATCCTGCATTCAAACGCGTCGTCCATGCAGGTTTCTATTGCAGGCATCAACAGACGAATCACAAAACAAATGACCGCGCACACACAGGCATGTGTACGCACGTACAGCGTCGTAGTCTCATATTTCAAGGTCATAATCGCATTGTTACCTAAATCGCACATTCCATAGTTTTGAGAGCAGAAAGAGGCTTATGCGCTTAATCTGGCAAACGACTTTGTGGCATACAGCACAATAGGATTTAGTTGAACAGGCAAAAATTTTCAGAATGCTTCTTTGTTTTCATTGGAGCTTATATGATTTCGAAAGTGGAGCCTCATTTGTGGGTTAATTGGCCATTTATCTCAGATCCACTGAAGTCCGTAGATCAAAGCGGAACTCACGAGCACTCGAAGGAATTACTTAGGAACTCAGTCCCCCTCAGGAGTGGCTTTCTACTTCATAAAGTAGGGCAGTATAAGTAGTATGTGTGGGATTGCCGAAGTTCAACGGAGGCGCACTACCGGTTTCCTAATATTAGGTGGTGTGGTATAAATTCGCCGGCACGCACAGCTGATGGAAAGCAATAACGACAAAAACGACGAAATCTGATTAATATCTATATAATGATTACGTCACATGTTACCTCCGTAGTTCCTTAAGACCGAATGCGAGTCAACGGTAGGTGGTGTTTGATGGAAAACCGTATTTAAAAAAATAGTTTCTCTAGTTTATCGTGAAAATGGTCTGAGAGTTCTTATGCGGTCATTTCTTTACTTGTCGTCTGACTTTCAAGCCTCGGTAACGGAAGAAGTTTGAACAAGTTGGGAAACTACCTAGACAGTAGTTTCTGGAATTAAGTTGACCAGTCGCACTTTTGCTAAGCTCACACAATCAGGTTGATTCACTTTGAAACTGAGCGTAAGAGTGGAATCTCTTTCGAATTAGAGACCATCATTGATGTGCATAGTTATCTAGATCAAGAGTCTAGCTGCCACAATCATAGTTGAGAAGAGACCACACAGTCTAAATCAAAGCGCTGTTCATCGGGTTTAGTTAGATTGACAGTCTTAGCATGATTGCGAAACTGTGATATCTATGTTGTTCTTTACTGTTAACTGTTGTCATCTCTCAACCACCAGTTATGGGCGATTGTTGTCAAATATACATGTACTACGATTCACTCATGCCTTTGTGTGTAGTTTATAAGCCAGTAGTCAACAGGCTATGATCTAATGTGAGTGACGTTCAACTTGCAACATCTCTGACTATCCAGTGGCAGCTTCGTGAAAGTTGATTAGCAAGGATGAGCATAGCCAGCGGGTTAATGGTATGAAGTTAGTTAGACGATAGGATTGTGAGTTGGTTGGAGGTAAATCGTGTCTGTGCGGTTTTATAGTGAAACACAGTATGAAAGTTAAGAGGGGGTACACTGGAAGTGGCTGCTGTTGAACTAGGTCAGTGTCAAATACGGGTGAAAACTGATTTACCAGTCCAGCAGTTATGCATAACTGGTGGTGCGTGAGAATAAACATGTTTGGCAGTCAGAACACCGGTAAATCGAAATCACCTATGTGCCACCAAGCGAGTAATGTAGACTATTCAAGATCGACTCAGCTGTGACCACACAGATGGTCAGTATGTTCCAATATGAGCAAACGGTGAATTCAAAGAGTGTATGTCTGTACAGTATTCCGCCCATCTGTTGCTCTGTTATTAAGAAAAGACGTCAAATGCTGAACTCTGAAGCATTTAGCCTGATATAGGTCACTTCAGTGTACAGGTGATTTTGTGGGCATGGAGCAGATCTAATTTCGAGTTCTTTTAACACACAGTAAATGACCCAGTTTAACCAAACTTTCCGCAAAGGGAAACTTTAGTAACCTCATATCTATCCTAGTGGCCCATCATAAGAAACTTCGTGAATGCCAATCATTTTTCTTAGTTCTATCAATATTGTATGATAGTATCCAGGAGTGAGCGGGCCATGCAGTTCAGCATAGCAGAAAAATATCTGAGAATTATGTGCCTCTTGTACATTTTAACCACAGTTTTACAGTTTTTCAGATGGACTGAATTTGTATATATTCAGTGTTCTAGTTTACTCATGCAGACGTATGTGGGCAAGCAATACCTTTACTGGTGATGCAAAAATCACCAGTTGAGAGCATCACATGTTTTGTTGTTTGTCCCGTGTTAGTTTACAACCCACCAGATCCGCGCCAGGTATCACGTTCAAAAGCAGAAATACGAAACGTCCTATTGAAATGATGGAAGCTCAAAGACCCCTTAATGGAATAAACGTTTCAAGCTGTTTACATAAAAGTATGAACAAAAAACATGTCAGTTCAAAACGCAGTCGCTGAATAGCTCATTATAGGCAATCCAAGTTTAGACGGAACAAAAACATCAAAAAATGTATTGTCAAGTTGAATAAATCTAAACAAGTAGTGTTCATTTTGTACAAGAACATTTGGTGTGGACTGCATATGAAAATGAAGGCAATTATGAAAATATGTAAAATAACGTATGGTAGTTTTCAAAGGTCTGATAATGACTTAACCGGCAACAGCTAATGACTTGTCTATGAGTTACAGTGTGAGATTCACAGTTTAATTTCTAAATTCATCGATTAATAAGGTGGTCACTCGGAACATTTATCCGAAATGGAAGCCGAGTGACTTTAATCGGAGCACCCTGAGGTTAACAAACGCAATGCATGTGATATTTGGACTGTGTGAGGTAAGCAGAGCAACGATAGTGTGGATCAGCAATGGAAACTGAAGTGTTTGAGTTCAGATTTATACGATGGCGAAGTTACTACCACACACAAGAGTAGAGCTTGTTTGAAACATTCTGTTTTTTTGCAAGCAGTCACGAATCCGACTGAAGTGAGGTCACGAATATCCGATCAAAGTGACCTGATAAGTAGGCTTGAAAATCCCACTGAACTGGCGCGAAAGTAGCAGATATCGATCCATTTGTGAAATTTGAGACTCTCAGTTGCTCAAACAAAACCCACATAACAGTAGTTGAGCACCACGTGAATGAAAGTTGCACAACAAAATGAGGTAGAAGAACATGAATCAGATGATCCGCTTAACGGTCACATTGTATCACATGATCACGGTTCCTTGTGGGTCAATGAACTTCATACAGATTAACAAGTTTCGACCAGCCACTTACAGGCCAAATCGATCTGCTTTGTATTCAGCCTTCTGTACTCAGTGGTTTTTGATCACAGTATGGTTAAACATTCATTACACCGACTTAGCTATTTCACTCCAGAAAATTACATTGATGCCATTCACAAACTGTATAAATGAATGAGGTAATACAGAAATATATTTTCGTGGATGGTAATACCAAATGTGCTCAAGAAAGATAATGTGTATTCTGAATGCGTTGAAGCTGAACACGTTGCGTTCACATCGAACACAGATTCAAGCAACGTTTCAGTAAAAATTACGCTATAACTGGCTGGCTACAAAGTCTATCTGAATGCGAAGGATGCGATCAAATATGAGTGATGGTCAACTTGAAAATAAACCAAATCCCCGACTACTCATCAGTAAGCTATAACTGAAGTTTGTTTGTTCTGCAAATAGCGTGCACCTAATTAGTTACTGTGTAGTCAAAAGTTGCCACACAACGTGTCGGACTGAGTGGACACTATCACTGGGACTATTAATCCGCATGCACAAAACAGGTGATGTATCGATTGGCTTTGGCTACAGCCTGTGCCAATAAACGTATGAAGTTGTACAATTAATGTCAAACAGATTTTGTGTGTGCTTTTCCGAATGAAACTGTGCTTGTTGACAACAATTATGGTATCTGAATTGCCGTGGAGTTTTCACTGGAAAATCGGAGATTTTTGGTCTTTATTAAACTCGCCCTTCTGAAGAAGTTGTAAGCATATACGGTGTAAATCTACTATGTACCTCCACATAAAAAATTAATGGGTTTCAATTTCCGTATTGTCTTTGGTGTGAAGGGTACAATGCTTTTTAGATATGTATACTTGATCCATACCGACCGCCTACTGAGCACTGAATCCGGCTATTCTGTTGACTCTCAACCCGAATATTGAGCAGAAGTTCTCAGGAACATTTAATTCCTCTAGATTTACAAGTTTTAAACATCAGAGCTTCTCAGATCATACCCAAATCGATAGGAAATGCAGATGGCCGGAATAATAGGCGAATACCTATCCAATTTTTCGATGAACTGTGATTCAGTCTCAAAGTTATTACTGGCTTGTACACAGTTTGATCACATTTTATTTTAATCGTGTCGTATACTACTCACTAGTGCTAGTGACTACTATTATATATATATATATATAAGGGACCGATTGCCGAAACCACCGGCAATTCTCAGCATTGGGAATCACAGAATCTTGACTGTGGTTGCTGGAAACCAGTGTTGGGTGTCTACGTAGAAAATAGATCTCTACGATTTGTATCGAATGGTGTGATACAATCAGCATGCGGATGATTGTAGAAGGTCGTGGTGGCCTATTTACATTTAAATTGTAATGTTTTCCTGAAAATAAACAACCCCTAAGAAAACTTGTCTTATACAGTTCACTTTCTACCATCAGTTTAAACGCGAATGAAGGAATATACAAAACATTATCCTAATAAATGAATATCCTTGATAAGTAACAAGTATCTTGGCCGTTTTATTTATAGAAACATTCACACATTAGGTATAGTTTACTGTTATTTATCCCGAACTCCTTTACTCCACATAGTTCGCGTGTGATTACCTGAGTGACTTGTATGTCTTTGTGTAGCTTCGTTATTTGAAAATTCGGAGGATTACACGCACTCTGGAGATAGGAAATAGCAAGTGTGTGTGTGTTATTTAATACTATTAACAAGTGGGTACAGTAAAAGCATTGTCATCGGATCACACACCAAAAATCTTTAATGGAGTTTTTTGAATTGGTACAACACGCAGTGGTGGGGTTTTGCAAAAGGTTGATCGAAGTGATCGTTTTTCCAATAAAAATTCACGGCAATTCAGATACCATAATTGTTGTCAACAAGCACAGTTTCATTCGGAAAAGCACACACAAAATCTGTTTGACATTAATTGTACAACTTCATACGTTTATTGGCACAGGCTGTAGCCAAAGCCAATCGATACATCACCTGTTTTGTGCATGCGGATTAATAGTCCCAGTGATAGTGTCCACTCAGTCCGACACGTTGTGTGGCAACTTTTGACTACACAGTAACTAATTAGGTGCACGCTATTTGCAGAACAAACAAACTTCAGTTATAGCATTAACTTTTACTGAAACGTTGCTCAGCTTCAACGCATTTACAGTACGCATCAGTTACTGCACAGATGTGGCATTGGTAACTGTGAACAGTATGTTGTACTGAATATGTAAGTCTACCGTTTAGATGAAAACTGAACATGAGAATCGTGTATACTACCAGGTGGAACATGATGGAACACGGGACCGCTTGATCAGGTATGGGAAACCTCATTCTTCTTGAGTGTGTGACCACTTTCATAAGTTTACTGGTTGGTTGTCTAGTACTTAGTGCCAAATGTATAAATTAATTAAACTTTACTTGTTTTAATTCACTGCTCGTCAAGTTGCTAAGGTAATTTAAGCAAAATAGTATAAACGTATCTGTATAGGAGAGTTTTGTTCCCAGTTCCATTGTTTCCCGACTATAGCCGATGAAATCACAACACAGTTGTAATGTGCTGTTTGTGCAAATCGGGTTTTTCGGGTATCATGTGGTCATTAACAAAATTGGACAGTCTATACACTTTTAATCCTGGCCATTGTCAACTGAGGCTGATCGTGGGGGGAGGAGCTGCTCAGTGTACACCCAAAATTACACTTAAAATATCGGATGTGGGCAAAGCAGAGAAGTCCGTTTAAAAGCTCGCTTTTGGAAGTTGTTTGATAAAAGTGTACATCAGCTAGCAATTTTATAGAGTACATTAACAAGTTTATACAGCTTCCGGTGCACCAACTTATTTATTAGGCTGAAGTGTATTTGGTGTGGCTCACTGGATAGGTAAAACTTCCAAAAAACAACTCAAGTTGATCGTTTCTTAGTTTATTCTGTACAGTTCCAATGTGTACATTCTCTTATAATGCAGAACCCTGGAAAGCGGCACATTTCAAACTATTGCATGCTCACTGGTGACGTCCTTCAGCATAACTGTACAGTGTCATGTTTCAGATGGGCATTGCACACGAACTGAACAAGTAAAGAGAGTTATATCGTACACAGAACTCAGTAACTACGGTGAGACCAGAAGACCAAAAGAAGCTGGGGTTTTAACTGTGGAATTGGGATCGAAGCTGCAACGATCATTGGCAACACCGAACTTTTGTTGCCCAACCGTTGAACATATAAAACTGTTTCCAGTGTTCGGAAATTGCAACAACTCTCTCAACTGTATTACTGCATTCAATGCTCGCTCAAGAACTTTTCTCTTATGAACCCGACAGCAAGTGATTATGTCTGGGAGAATCTCATTAAGTAATGCGGATTTACTCAGGACTATATTCTGAGTTCACATATGTCTGAATATGCTAAACAACGTTTTGACAAGTTCCGTTTTATAATTCTACATCTGTTGAGGTGTACACGTCGGCAAATCCAAGGGGGAGCTGCGTTTAAATGCACTTCGCATTGCACCACTAATTCTTCAGTTAATGGAGATATCAAGAATCAGAACAGTATCTTAATATTGATGATCAGAGTTTGGGTGGTTTTAACGTGTAAACCTTCCAACACTAGCAAGACATCATCAGCCTAGCGGTTAGTGTCATACATCAACATTAGCTACCTTGAATATGACAGAAATAAGTAAATTACTGATGAGTAGTCGGGGATTTGGTTCATTTTCAAGTTGACCATCACTCACATCTGATCGCAGCCTTCGCATTCAGATAGACTTTCCAGCCAGCATCTTTCGAAAATAAGCATTGGACTTGAGTTTCGCTCTCATTAGAGCTCATCAGTAGTGCATATCCTTGCCACGGCCGGGATTTGAACTCCGGACATTCCAATCATGAGGCAACTGTGTTGACCACTGAGCGCGCCATTGACCTTACATTGACCGAATTATCAAATCTAAACGCTCAACTTGAAAATAGACCAAATCCCCGACTACTCATCAGTAATCTAAAATATCGCCTTGCATGTTTAATGAGTTCAGTGATCTCGACCTGTTTCGGAAGTCCTAATCGCGGGGTTATCGATCGGAGTTAACAGGCAATAACTGTGTCCCCTCTCGAGGCGATACGGCAACCTGATCATTGTTCACAAGCGAGAGTTGCTGAGCGTTCAGATTTGATAATTCGGTCAATGTGAGGTCAAGGGCGCGCTCAATGGTCAACACACATTAATCACAGAACAACCGTGCCTCTGACAGTGTGGTTCAAACCGTCTCAATACGAAATTTGGTAATGGGAAGAGAGCATCATACGATTAGATTAATTAGATTTAGCATCAGTGTTGAGACCCGATTGCAAAAAATCAGGACTTTCGCCCGATTCGAACAATCAGCAATCGGTCTACCGGCTGAGCCACGAAGGCTTGCTAGAAGCTCGGAACCTTTACATTTGGACTCGGTTATCTATCCTCCTCACTGTGCCTTACAAAGTCCACTAAATGGTTCACAGGATGGAATGCCCCGATAGGATTTTTCGAACAGTTCACGCTGGAATCCATCGACGCCACTGTTGAGTACAAAAATTGTGTTACTACTAACAAAAAGCTCCAATTTCGATGTTTCCCACTAATTCAGGCATTCTGTCACTCCATATGGCGTTTCTAGCCAGCGATTCTATTGATTGCCTAATCTCCAGCAATTTGGGTTAAACCTACTGCCGAAACACTCAGTGCCTTCATTAGTTGTAATTGTCTTGCTGCATGACCATTCTCTGATTCTATTTACCTATTAGTGAGGATCACTTCAGAGATTGCTCGACGTACAGAGTTTGATCCTAGTTCAGACAGAACCACACACTACTGAGGAGTCTCCAAAAGGAGCAAGGGTGAGACCAAGTGCTACTGTTCACTCTCTCTGACCACTGAATAGGCAAGATTTAAATGACTACAAATAATGTTGGGATAACTACACAGTCGGCGGCAGTTGTTCATCGGTTAACTTATCGTGATGACAGAAGCCGAAAGACATCTTTTCACTCATGTGGCGATGAAGGAATTAGATTTCGAGATGTGTGATTGAAGGCCCTTATAGTGCGGTTGACTGTGAGTGACTGACCAACTGATAGACCTTGGAAACAAGTACGGCCCCTAAATGGCGCACATGAACATGAGAGACCTGACAATGGAAAAACCTAATCTAAGAAAGCGGGAGAAATATGGGACAGAGGAGTGGATGAATCAGAGGAGTAGATGCTAATGCAACCTAAACACGACGACATAAACGATCGGATTAAGGTAGCGAACAGCATCACGACAAATTAAAATAAGTAACTTGAAAAACAAAGAAGGCAGCAGGACCAACACGGTCCAGGTTTCGGAAAGGTGTACAGTAAATGAATCCTTCACTGTATTTTCAAAAGTGTTCTTATGTTCAGTCGTTCAGTTGACTAGAAACAGATTAGTGTTACTGATACTACTTTATTGGCCTTACACACTTTTGGACTAGTGTTGTTTGGCCTTTCTTTAATTCGATTCCTACGATTTCATAATCTCGATGACTTCGTGACTTGGTTGTTATATTTAGCACTCTAGGTGTGTAACTTATCCAACTGTCCCCATAGTTCGTGCTAAGAGTGATAGACAATCGCAATTATCTGACCGTTTTGATGGAGCACTCTGATGTTTGTTAGGCAGCTCGCTGAACAGTGCACTTGATGATCGAAGCACATGTGGTAGGGGTGTGTTATATTGAAATTGTAGTTTACTTTGATATTTGCCCCAACCGAAAAAAACGAAGTGACTAGCCAGTAGATCTGCGCATAAGTGTGATCAAAATTGAATGGATCCTGCGGTAACCGACGGCAATCACCAATCGTTGTCAGGTGCGCATCACGCTGAAGTCGTAGACTGACGTCCGAGGATAACAGAGATGAGCATCTGGAAAACGACTTCAATGAAAAAGAGTGTAAGAGTGCGCGCATGCCGCAATAATTCCCCACAAGAATCTCGGAGTCACTTAGACCAACCTGTTAGGTTGTAAAACACGGTGGTTAGAGAAGATACACAGGTTTCCAGTATTGTGTTCCTAGACTAAAGACGACCGTAAACTGCTTGAAAATCGATCAACTATCACAGTGAGAGTAGCACTGTTACATACCACCAGTTTCGAACTTCTCCTTTTAGCAACGAAGGACAAAATTGGATATGCGCATTTGCACAAACTACCCAGTGATTATTACCTACAAACGTTCACCTGTTTATAAGTAAAATGCTGGAAAAAAATGCCAGCAGAATTATGCAATTCTAACCAATAGTTCACAGTTCAGCAACATATAAATACTAACCAGACGGGAAGTTGACTGCTATAAGTGAGGTGTCACTCAGGATTGGCCACAGGTCGGTATATGATTAGATAACTTGATTTCCTTCTCCCTCAAAAGACACATTCCACTGGAGCTTTCCACCTGTTACAGTTCATCAGCAATGCCATGGCCAAGATTTGAGCCTCAGTCCACGGTTGCTACGGGGCTAACGCGTGAACCACAACAGCATGTCAGTTATGACTGAATCATCCGGTGGGCGTTCAGCTACATTCGCTTACGAGTAATGCACACACTGATCCATTATCAGTAAGGCTGAATTAACATCAACCAAATTCTTTCCACTCCATCTGTAGTCAGGTTATTGCGTGAGAGGGTTATGCGTCAGTTATTTTAATCGCTTTGTTACAGGCGTTACTCATGGAACAGGTGTGCGAACGGATAGAATGATAGATGTGAAGAGATGAAAGTACCCAATTTTTAAGACTCCATCCATCTAACAAGTCTCCACTGGAGTGAAAGCGGTCTCGGATCCTCTGCTTTGTACGTGACAGGCACTACCAAACTGCTTAAGTTAACCGGTGAGTTTAATACTACGATATTTCGGCTGAAGGTGATGACAGAACTTTTGTTTACTTAATCCAACCGATCCCAACACCTGGACATTACTCATAGGCAGTGAGATAAATAGAGGATATTCACTAACTGACTAACAATTTTCGGTGACATCATGGAACCACAGTGCAACCTATGGTTCACACACATTGAACTGCTCAGCGTTTATATAGCAAGATCAGCTTGGATATAAATGTTTACAGGACAAGATGCCATATGGTAGATGATCAGTTGTTAGAAACAGGTGGAATAAATTCAGTTTAAGACGATTTGGTTTTCATATGGTAACTGCTTAACGATACTAGACATGTTAAGGACACGTAAAGATTTTTCACGACTGTGTGGACCCCAGTTTGGAAGCAGGTATCTCGCAACATTGTAACCTTTAAAGTACAGCATTGCTTGGTATCGCGATTCAGTTAAACTTTGTATACAAATACTGGGTAAGAGTTGGTCTGGAGGATGCCTGAGCGTCATACGGAATTGGCGTTATAACCAGCATACACCGTGTATCTCTGTTGCAGTAGTGCAGCAGTTCGTTCTGACTTGCTTGGTTAACCCAGTCGATAACTGGGAAGATATATGCATCGTCCGATCGGTTGGGTCAAGACATCAATTCCTAGGGAAAAAGAAAACAGCATACACGACACACCATCCAGTTACATGAAAAACAGATCAGTTCTTTGCGAACAGGAAAGCTTGGGACTGTATCACTTATTTTCTTTATCCTCAAAGAGAATTCGTTAGAAGTATTGTCTGCTAATGAGACACTGTAGGAAACTTCTGAGACAGTCTTGTTAATCATCATGATGGTTGCAGTACTGACGGTTCATTGATTGGAAGCTGCGGAAATTGCTTGAAGAGCTATCGAGCCCTCTTTCTGCTCCTACCAAATCATTGTAACCAGTGCTGAAACTGACCGCGTAGCACGTGGGCAACTACTGTAGCCTCAGGGCATGCATGTGGCAGAGGTAGTAGCTAGAGCAATGATGTATGTCACTGCCGACAGCATTCAGTTAATCACCCTCAGGGTAAGTCAAAGCTGTGATGAGTGGGTCTGATAAAAGCGCCAGGTGAGTAGCCTAGTCATGCGTGACACGCACGTGCGTGTGAGCAATATTCACTATACCGCGATGGGTTCGATAGCCATCTGGAGGTCAAAGGAAACAAGCACACCAAGTCAAGTACCATACGTTGATGCCTACGGAAGGATAATGTTATATCCAACCTTACAGCTGGAACAGTGCTCACACTTGTTCTAATTTCAAATTCCGATATGGAATCTTCGACAGATAACCGTCGAACGGAGATACCAATCTCAGGGCAATGTGCATGTTGAGTAGTTAATATTTACTGTAGGTTGGAATAACACAATCAAATGTGGCTTGTATTCGGCTTAATCTTTTTAACTGGACTGAAAACTTTGAATTTCGCTGAGAAACGCGTTGTTGCAACCCCTCTCCGTTTTGACTGATTCTCAGTTATAATTACCTAATAGTTAATCATAAGTCGTGTGGTATTTGGGTTGCATAAACTGAACATCATTCAGACTTGACAGCAGATTTCAAATCCAGTTGGATTCTTAACCTACCTCTTTCGTTATCGTCAAAGTTGGTCAACAGTGACAGCATAATTAGTATGTGCTTGCTGGTCAAATTTTAATGAAAGCACACGACCGGTTTCGTAGTTGTTGTCACTCATCAAGTACGTTTACCTAATGAACGTCGACCAAACATCCTATCACACAAACGGCAGATGATAGAATTAGTATACAATAATCCATTTAAGAGTTATCTAGGTAGCTTACCTTGAAATTTGTGGAGTCCGTGCTGATGTTTAAGGCATTGATAGGAACCGTGCAGAAACTCAGTCTGTCTCAAGGTGCTGGACGACAATACAGTTTTCTAAGATAGTAAGGTGTGTGGTTGAATGTCGCCGAGTATGCCTACCTGAAGAGTGGTAACAAACACCACATCGGTCTTGTGACTTAAACGAATGTTGACCAGAAACTACGTACTACATGTTACCAAACCTCATGAAATTATGGCGTCATTTAGCAGGTTCGAACAGACTCGGTTGATGCACAGCTCCAGATAGCGCTTTCAATCTTAACTGTGATCCAGGGAATCCACTGAGTCTGAGGTGGACGACACAAGCAACTCACAAAGGCATTAGCAACGACAGGTCGTAGTCAGCGAGACATCTCGTTGCTCGATCGGAATCTGAGCTCATGGAACGCTCGCAGGAAGCAATCCTGTTGACCATTGCGCTAATGAGTTCAGACAAGACTCGACAGAATTACATTTAGGCGCTCGGACACAGTCTTTTAAATAGGATGCTTAGCTTGTCCGATCATCTACAAAGATGACAGAGACTGTCCCACTAATCCTAGTCTATAACCTCATCATACCAGCTTCTCAGTCAAGTGAAAGCCGTACATTTCACTAAAATTCCTGAGTGACCTTTGAAAAAAGGCCAGTGGTCTGATTACTATAAAACGAATGTCACTCATTGTCAATGGAAACCGTCGAATTGAAATCCTGGTTGCATCACCGGTAAGTTATAAGACGGGCAAAACCTGAGTATGATGCTGTTTTCACGAACGAGCTGGTAGAAAAATCCATCTGAATGAAAAACCTTGCGGCTGTTAAACTTTTGCACATGTTATCAAACATAGGTCCGGCGACAGACACAACTGCGGATCACACCGCTGGTACAACAGTGGGGCAAGATTTGAACGGGGTAAGCACTCATTGACGATTCTGCCCACTGTTCTCCACGCATGCAGCCATTCCTACCATGAAGTTTTCTCTCCACCACTGTGTCTCAGATATTCACCACTTACCACGACACAAATTTTCAGCACAAACTGATTTGTTTAAAACAATTATTTTCTTATATGGTCTACACTCGAGCAGTACTAAGTAAAGTGAACGATATCGTCGTTTGGCTAAGAAACATGAGGAAATTTATGGTCGACACTGAGAACTTAGAATGGAGTTGACAAAGAGGCACACGAATATCAAGATCTAGATTGACTTCTGAGTGGGAATCAATCCGATATTGACAAGTTAGTATGGCTGTACCAGTTTCAGGCATCGGGGTGACCGTATTGTCGGATTCTGTTAAAGGTGTTGGATAGTCTTGTTCTCTGATGCTTGAGTTCAACTAACAGACGTCGTACAAGGGGTTTTGGTGTTGCGATTAAATAGCTATAAGAGCGTGGACATCGTGCTTAGGTAGTTAAGCCAACTATAGGCCGTAAAAACATGGAGACAACCGCTCTGATGCAGTGATCATTCGTACGCTTCAGACTGTGATTGATTGATTAATCTGAAAACATTCCACCATGGATTTTTACTATCGATTAGATCACCAATGCCGAGAATGGTTGCAACGTAATCAGAGCAGTGGTTGACGTATGTCGCGTGCTTGAAGAAAGTCAGTAGGATACAGTCAGTGATCAACCTCCCTATTCCTCTATAGGTGAGTAAAATAGTTTCTTGTAGCGTGCATTGTACGGGTCATGAAATGAGTCACAGCAAATAAGGGCTTCTTTGGATTCCGATCGGCATTCGTTTTATCAAAATACCTCCACGTTCTCCTCACTAGCGGTTTGACTCATGTGGTGTTCCTTGAGTACCCATGTACAGAAGTTTTGATCTGCATGGTAACAGAGTGACCAATTGGGTAATCATACGCACATATTTCAGCTGACGACCCATGAGGGTGCTGAACTACTGAATCGCAGAACACATTTCGAAATGGCCTCTGAATGCTACAAATGCCTTAACGAGACACTTGCTTGAATTTACCCATATCGTAAACATTAATAAAATCTTTCACATTGTTTCATCATCATAGACAGCAATACATCAGTGGTTCACATTAATGCTTAACTGTCACACAACCATGAAGAAAAAGCAAATCCTATATAGAAAGAGAGAACGAAAAAGAAGGGTAAACTGTGATCAAATGTGCTCCGATTTTTTTTCCGGGGCAATAACAATGCATGTTGAGGGAAACTTTGTGCGTGCACAGAAACAAACAGTGGTAAACTCAGTACTACATGTATGTCTCACCGAAAAAGAATAATCACTATGACCATCATCATTCTTCTCGCCGGCATTTAATTCCTGTTGTGCTAACCATCCTCTTGAGTTTGGTTGTCCAGATGGAATTCAACACTCATGGGTTGGATTGGTTCCGTTTATTTCGCATGTTGATCAGCTGATGTATCTAGGGAATTTGAAGCCTACTGATCCACCTGCCATCAGCTCATTCCACTACTCGAATCTTGTCTTTCTGCATTGATTGTTAGGTAGACAAACATGTGAAACCGAGTGGTTATGACTAATCGGAAAAGTTGAAAATATTTTGCTCGAACGAATCAGATCTACCTGGTTATCAACTCACAGACCTAAGTGAAAAGAACGAACGAAATATCGCTTGAGCACACAACTTATATGAATACTTTTGTTCCCCGAACTAACAAGGGGACAAAACTGTTTCAAATGCTCGCAGTCATCCAACTACTTAAAAACTTTGTGAGTAGACAAAGATTAAATGCAACACGGCTAAAGCACCATTCATCGAGGGCAGGCCAGTAGCCCCGGGTGGTCGAATGGAAGACCATAGTCAGTAGTGAGCAACAGATGATTGGAGACTTAAAAGGTACATACGTAGTAGTCAATGTCTAACACTATACGCGACTTTGCCTACTGCCTCCCATTGACACAGCCAACCAGTATGGTCCATGATGGCTCAGACGAGTCTACAATGATTTCATGCTATTTGCCTACCAATCGCCACCATTCGTACCTCGCAATCAGTGTTCAAAAAGCCGGATATCCACTCGATATGTGTAACGCATGATTAGGTAACATTGATCATCCATATGGTCAGCGCGGTTCATCTATCCCACGAACTCCATGCACAACAGTGCTAGTTCGGTTGTTGCACCAGATGTGGATAATGCTGCTGATATACTGCAGATTTATTAGTGAAAAAACCAATGTATGCCAAGAAAAATAGACATCAAGTCACAGTCATGCATGGAGTGGCACAAGGAACAGCATAACTGCACTTACCCGTCTCCCAAGTGTAGAACGAATGATGGTTTCTCCATACGCGATGATGGACCCCAGGATGTTAACTTAACACTTAATGGGCAAAACAGCACACGCGAACATCAAGGTCAAACAAGGTGAGTTGATCAGTAGATATAACCCATGCATATTTGCTGTGAAAATGAAATTGACGACTGGTTAACCTAGCCTTTTGGAACACGAAAAACATTCATGAAATGATAAATACTGTAATCATAACGGCACCTGCACTAAGCAAAGTAGTATCGGATTTTCACTTAAGACATGGTCGCAAACCTAAACCAACTATGAAGCAATAGCCCGGAGATAGTAGTCACTGTGGCGACGTTGTCATATTGATAATGTTTACTTTCGGTTCAGGAATGATCAACCAATCCCGGCAGTGTAGATACCGAGTTAATCTAACGACATTTCGCCGAGCATACAATGCAGAGTAGATAGCCCATTGTGTTCAAGACCCAACTGGAGTGGCGATTCAGAACCTCGATATCAAATAATAAACGGGGCATCGCAACTAGCACCCTTGCAAAATGAAATTTCCTCGTACGCCGAACCCTCAGCTTTTAATCTAGGGGTTTGTTGCTGTGTGACATACGGTCACATACGGTCAATTTCTGTTGTGAAACCTTGGACATAGTTAGTATTGGTTATAGTGGATTTCCAGACTTGTGCACGTTGGGAAGTTCTTAATTCTGAGGAAGTGACTTACAAACGGTTCGGGGTTTTTGAAACCAGTATCGTCCGTAGAACTACCTTAAAGTAGCAATCGGTCGTACGATTGGCAGACGGGGGTTGTGGCCAATGAAATACTGACAGCTCCGCTGCATACAGTGAAGATTAGACTACAACTGGGCTGCAGCAGATAACTTCCCTTGTGAGGCTGTGTACAAATTTATAGTGACGATATTTCAGACAAATTCTGTTTGCCAGTGGCTGATAAGATTCTGTACGTAAAGTTAACAGCGGTAAACTGGATGATATAATAAGCGGCATGAGATTCGGCGAGCTGAAAGAAAGATAAGGCTATGGTTCCCATTCTTGTACCGGACGTCAACTAGTCACTTGTTTGATGCGTTATGATTTGAGCTGCCGATAGAGCGATTCAGCTTCGTTCACATTTCAACCGATCTAGACGGTGGTGTACTGATAACGCATGAGGACAGATCCACGCCACGTGACGGGTACATTGAAGTTGGTTTAAAAGTGTATGGAAAACAGTGTCATTGGCGAGCCCAAAATACCGTCACGCAAATTGGGATGAAAACCGTCTCAATCTAAGCTACAGGAATGAGGGGACATGGGAGAGCCGGTGTACTTCATGAACGGTTTGCACAGAAAGATAGCACTCGAATTATTTTGCCTGCTTGAATCAGACTCGGATTCCAAGTTAAGAAGTTTAGACAGAACGAGATGATAGTAAGAAATTAAAACAATTCATTCGCCTGATTAAAAACAAGAATAACAATTCGTACATTTTGAGTTCAGCATATATATAGATATTCATGAACCTGCAGCATGGACTATGTAGGCGGGGCAAGCCAATAACTGGCTATTCTTATCAGACGGCATGCTCCCAAATGGTTGAGGATAGAAATAGAAACTTCGGGTACCTGTGAACAGGCCGATCGAAGACATCCAGCACCACCAATAACGAAGGACATAATCCAAACAAAACGCACTGACAAAGTTTGACACATTTTCTAAGTTTTTTGGAGCAAACGGACAGGCAACCCCAGTTGTGGTTTGGACCATTAGACAAAATCCCCTCGTGTTCAAGGACAGTTTGTATTGAGGACGCGACTGCTGGTAACAGTCAATACCCTCCTTTCACATTTTCATGTACGTCTGTCAACTCCTTTGAGCCACAACTAACTCCTAGAAGAACTTTATCCCGGGTCTTTACTTGATCACATATCTGATCATGATGTAGGAAACACTACCTTGAAGAATACACGATTAACACCTTCAACAATCCACATCCCAGACCAAAAGTTGCTTTACCTTCAGGGCAGGTCCCACCACATTGATATTCACACCTTTCAAACTGCATTTTCTTGGGCAATGTGTTCCCAACAGAGAAATTGCGTGATTACCGCCTAGTAACTTTTTGGAACAGGTGTCTTAATGAGACCGACGGAAAGCGGTAGGACGAAGCCGAGGATTAAAACCACACTCAATCAACAATCTAATGTACTGTTTGTGGAAAATCGAAAACGTCTGACTGAGTGGAAAAGCGGCAATCGTTCGTGACCAAGTTGTAAGGATGAAAACCTCGCAGTATAAAGGTACGGACAACCGAGTAGAGATTATTGTTTCAAACAACTGTAAGTTGAAGAAAGAAAATCAGTGCTACTTGAGAACCTCGAACAATGTTGGACAAAAGTTAAAATAATGATTATTTTTCTGAAGCACGAAAGTGTCTGTTGCTCCAAATGCATCCAAGTGAGGATTACCAACAACCTTCTAGGCTTGGTTGCACCTGGCAGTTTGGGATTGGAGACTGGAACGAATTGTTGGGCATAGTGAACTGTCTGAAAAGTAGGAGCTACTGGTGAAGAGGGACAACAAGGTCATCTTATTTCCATTGGCCAAATCGGTCGCTTATTTACAACTCACTATTCTATGGTCAAGCTCCGAATAAGGTTATCTCATTCCTTGGTCTATCAACGTCAGATCAAGCCTATTCTCTTTGTTAATCGTTCTTATAGTTTTCCAAGTAACTTCACATCAGCGCCAACTCACGATGTATCGCTGTCAACAATGGGGATAAAAATTAAATGTAGTGACTTGAATCGATGACCAGTATTTGAAAACCGGCTACCGTTTTCTAAGCAGATGGCTAGCGCGGTAGAGAGTGCGAATTTCTCAAGCTGCTTTCCGGTAACTTTACTGTAGTTGGAGGTAACTGAGACCACGGTACGAACAATATCCAACTGGCTTAAACCACATCAATTTGTGCAGTGCTAGCCGCCACCACATAGTAACAGACTTAATTCGGAACTCCTGATACACATCACTCGGAATGCAGTTGATTGAATTACCTTGATGGAACCGACTGACTGATACTCAAGATACAATCGTACAAAGAAAATTTCGAGAACGGAACCGAAAAAACGCATAGACAGATAGAGCATCAGATAGAGTATTGACAGCTAAGCAACATGTTTAGTGACTAGCCAGTGACCAGAAGCGCGCACCCTCTCCCCATTGACTAGACAAGATAAAACGCCAGAATTTTGTTTGAAAAGCAGATTTTACACAGAAAAACGATTGGAAATGAAAGCAAAAGAATAGTCCATGTGAGGGGATTCAAGGGTAATCACAAGCAATCGACCTGAGTGAAGAAGAGAAAAAAATGGTTGTCCCACCTGGCATTAAGCAGACAATTTATTCGGCCTTTACCTAATGAACGACCCAACGCGACAAGAATTCTGGCAAACGCCGCTCGTAGATGGCACGGTCCTCCGAAAGAAACAGGCAGAAAACCACCATTTCAATTTGATTAACAAACGGAAAGGTTGGAAAACGAAGTTGCTAAGTGTCGTCAGGGTTTACATAGGAGAATGAGAACAGATTAAGAAAATATGGAATGAACTCTAGGAAACTCGAATTTATTTTGAACATAATTCATGTAGGATTTACCAAACTGCATCTGGGCAAAATTGTTAGTTGACAAATGTCAAAAAAGTAACTTGACAATGAAATATACTAGAACTGCAACGTACCTCGGTTCATCCATTTTTAGCTACGAGCGCTTTGCCTATTAGGGGTGTGCCTCAATTAGCACATCGAATTCATCAAACGTTGCCCTCGTTCCATACGTCACTTCAGCAGTTCCTTTCACCGTCAGAATCAAAGAGGTGGTCAACTTAGGGCCCAGATTGGTCATCTGAAAGCCTACACTGGCTTCAAAATGATCGTCCTCGATTCTCACATCACAGGAAATATTGTGCAGTCACAATATATACATATATAATCGATACAGCGAACTTCTGGAAAACAAAAACAGACACTTCAGAATGGACTGAATTAAAATTTAATCTATATTCTTCAGGTATGTGATTGTGGGTGCAAGGCTACCTATGTGACAAACCCCATATTCATGAATTATCGTCATTACTGAGAGCAATTCATCAGTGAATCACACTGATACGTTACTGCTATACAACCATGAAGAGATGAAAATAAACCGTAACTAGGAAGCACAATAAAGAGACGGGATGAGTGATAATTACTCAGAATGCTTGTCAAACCAACACAAAGATGTCTACCTGACAAACAAACAACTGAACAGTAAGTGGAAATAAGTTATCATAAGCAAAACGCTTCTTTACAAATTTCACTATCCCGCATTAATAACTGCACTTGCTCCGCATGTAACACAGCCGGACAACACCACTCATGCACCTGAGTACAACCAGTCACCACCTCACCTAACATTTTCAGCCGCGACTCTGAGTCACGAAGGCTCCTACCGGGAAGACGAACCCGATCTACAATTGCTTTCGTGAACGAATTCAATTCACTAAGACAGATCATCAGTTGTCTACATCACAACCTACGCTAACCGAACGTGGCATAGGCAAAAAAACGTTTTATGTGGCAGACGATCGGCTGAAATTCTTAGTACATGACCTAACCATATAAGCCTGTGAATACTTAAGGATTGAGCTAAAGAATTCACTTGACACCCTCAACCTATCTGTTGCTTCCATCTGAAGTGCACGATCGAACGCAGATATTGATAACCAAATAACTCACGACAATTCACTTCCTCCGTTTCGTACACACAAAAAACACGGTTCTTACATTCGCCTTGTATAAACAATCCCGAAACAAGCAACAGAAGACTTCTTGTCGCCAGAAGTGTGCAAATAAGCCAGTACCGTCCTAAACTTGAGGACACGAGCTTCAACCTCATATAATCCCGCGGCTTCCCAAGTGTACAAACCAATCAACGATTATCAAACATCAGGTTTACGTAGTCACAGTATTCCTCCAGAAGCAGTCTGAGTCTGGAAGCTGCATTCGAAGTACTTCACAGAGGGCGACAAAATGTCCACTATCGTCTACAACGCTTAAAATTTTTTAAATAGCAACAACTTGTGGTCAGCATAGTCACGGTCAGTCAGTCTTCCACCAATTAGGAGGTTCAGGTCGATATTTTGTAGACAAAGAAAACAGTGAACAATTAGTTAGTACATAGAAAAACCGCGAAAAGTAATGAAAGCAGACAGCTTCAACGCAGGCCACTCTGAATGCTGAAACTGTCACCCATCGCAAACCCTAACTTGAATCCAGTGATAGTAACACAGCGCCGATATATTGTTCACACACTCGTTCAACAACCCCTTCGACTAAGCGACCCCCGAAATGTAGATCGATCCAATGAATCGAACACACTTTCAAAGTAGAGAAAAAAGCCAGCGATAAGTACGATATTGTTCCAGAATTTGGTGCATTGAAACAGTGATCGTTCAAAAAGACATTCTGTCCGTTCCACCTTAATGTCTGCCTCCAAACATTCAGTAAATGAACAAAGTATGATGGATTTCAGAACTATAGAAATGACTGGAGTCAAGATAATCTCCTATGGTTTTCTCAAGAGCCCCCGATTCTTTTCTCGACTATGGGACTCACTATCGAGTGACACCAGTAGAGAGGGATGTTCTCCGTCGGAGTCAATGCCTCTAATAATGTCTCCTCACTTTTGTTGAAAAAATGTCGTCACGAGGTCTCATGGGCTAGCAGCCCTATTGCGCTTGAGAGCCAAAATGCAGCAGCGGACCTCAGCTTTGGTAGGTGGTTCGGAATCCACCCGCCACAACACTACATTGCAGGTTTGCGGCAGAAACACAGTAGAATTCCAGGTAAATTGGTTCTCAGTGTTCTGCCCAGAGGTCTAAATTTATTGAATTAAAATCGACGGGTATAACACTTGTCTTACTTACGGGTGGATACCCAAGACCACTGCTGTGAATGAACTCGAAGAGTCTGCTGGTGTTGCCTAAAAAAAATTTTCGTTTAATTAATTTCATTAGTTAGTCAATTTTTACAATCAGCGACCAGGCGACCTCTTACGGACATTCTTCCTCACGTGAAATGTTATGCGGAATATTCCGTTTGACACCTAAATGCCATTAAATGTGCATCGCCGTCGGTTGATTATTCTGCGGTTCCTTCGTACCCTACTTACCTTCTGTTCGCGAATGTGTACGTCCCTTTTAAAATATTAGGAACTTGGGTTTGACTGACTAAAATTTTGAGCAACACGCTTTCACGTATCTCTACGTTGAAGCAAACCCCCTATTTGAAAGACGGTAATGAACGCTCTCATGTATCATAAACGAAAGTTAGGTTCACCGACATCATACCTGGCTGAAGGCCATCATATTCTCTGGCTCATCAGATGCAACAGTGGTTGTGTAAATCGCTTGAGCCCCCAAGACGATCACGTTAACCTGGAAATCCGGGTGATATTCAGGCTCAAGTCGACATCACACCAATCTGTTGCATAGTGCAGTGAAGACGAACGAGTATACTACGCGTGAGAAATCAAGTGCGTGTTCGTCACCTTCGAAAAGTACTGGCCATTTATTCAGTTACATAATTTTGTGTGACCTTCATTGGTTAATTTAACTCAACCCAACCTATCAAACTCGACATGTTCACTGACGAAAACAAAACGCTATTCAGTGATTGAGAAATGAAAAGTGAATTGATGAGTCACGGCTGACTTCTAAGAAGTTGAATGTGTAGGGATTCTGAGATGACCTACTCAATTGTATGGGAATTTCCGCAATACAAAATAAAATTGGTTCAGTCTATGAGTGAGCTTCTGCCTGGTCAACTGGATGGGGCGAGCTGGATTGTTCTGATAGCACCGCCAAAGGTTCAAATTACAAGAAATATCAACAGACACACTTACTCCTAATGTTCTCTAAGTGATAACACGTCAGTCCACGGACGCAATCTTTTATAATCATTCACCAATCAATCATAATATTAGCTGTTTATCTTAATTCACCCAATCATCCCATTCCAACTGTTCAGATTAGGATAAAATTATCTTCGCGGAACGCTTCCTAAGA
Organism: Paragonimus westermani; assembly: GCA_008508345.1. Taxonomy (NCBI): domain Eukaryota; kingdom Metazoa; phylum Platyhelminthes; class Trematoda; order Plagiorchiida; family Troglotrematidae; genus Paragonimus; species Paragonimus westermani. The sequence goes on from QNGE01000104.1 coordinate 327,098, forward strand.
GTATGGAATGGCAGGCACCTTCGAGAGTACAGCATCAAACAAAACAGGAGGACACTGTGAAGTTTTTCGACAGCATGTAAACAGAGCTTGGTGCAGTAATCTTCAGCAGCTGTCCACTACCAAGGTACTGATACACGAAAGTCAAAACATTAATCTTATTAGTCTGAAATCGTTGTCCATTTTGTGCCCGATGGTGCACAGGGCGCGGAGTGTAGCATGTAATCAGGCAAAGCTGTCTGCGGGAAAAAGGATTCCTTAAAGTGTCACCAGCGTTCATCAACTGATCAACTAAGGAATCAACAGCGACAGACTGACGCATGTACGCAGAATTGTAACGAGTTTTTTATGTCATGCTTCTGTGCAGTTTTGTGACCAAGGATGCATTTCGACTTGCCTACATTTTTAAAAGAGTCTGTACTGGAGACATCACTGAAACGCACACTTCAAAGGTACGTGTCGGCGTAAGAGAAAGTGTCAGTCTAACCCGTTCAAAATCTGTGTGTGACAGCTGTGTATGCACAGGAGGTTCACGCTGACTCGAATCCAGATAGTTTCGAAAATGCGGTTATAATAACCCAGCGCTGTTTGGTTTACCACGATACACACGCATGAATGAAATAAAGTGAATGTATAAATGTGACACCATCAAATATGAGCAACTGCATGCATTATCCTGAAAGCAGTGTGGGTTACTGTCTCAATGATCGAAACTACTGGAAGAGGTAGTCGATGTTAGAAGCAGAAGAGTTACTTCGTAAGTTGATGAATAAGTGGAAAAACTCGGGCGACTAGAAGGAAATGGCGCTTTTTGAGAAGGGGATACTGCACACAAAGCAAAACAAAGCTCCACTTAAATTCACACATCAAACAGGAAGAACGTCAATTATTTATCGTTGGAAATAACCGCCAACGTACAATCAGACAGGCCTGATCAACTTATCATTTAGGCATAAACTGATGAACCTCACAGAAGACGGCACCAATGTGCGACCAGTGTATTAGAACTATATCATGGATGTCCCTCATCTTGTCTTCCACACAACCTTACAATATACTAACACAAAACGAATCTCGATTCGTTTGTCAAACAGTGCAAATCTTTATAAAACCGCGCCACATGCGAGGCCCCATTACCCAATCAAATCGCAGTCTCCTAATGCTGGTGAGGTGTCGTCCCAATTTGCTCGAGGGTGTTAAAATTATTAACAGCATTGAAAGCAACTTAATACCACTTTAAATAGTGCACCAATTATATTTGATCATAGGTTTGGTATTAGAATATATTTTCCAACCAGTCAGTTTCATGAAGAAGCCATAAATCCGGATTTTGCCCTTCTTAAAACCTACCAGTAGCGCATTTTGACGTTCGCAGAAGATACCCGACACCTCTGTCAGAACGACCACCTCTATGACAATCTCTAAAACTGTGATGTTTCCTGAAATTTGTTGTCTACAAGCGTACAATTTTATAGTCGGCAATCCAGAATTCAATAACGACTCCTTTCTGTAAGCCACATCCTGACGACTACCAAAACATTTCCTCAACATGGCCAATTCACAAGGTTGGAAGTGTACCGACCATGCTGAGTACGGCTTATGTCGGCGTCACACAGTACGACCGAATGTGAAATGTCATTTTATGCATGTGATGTGCTGATCATGATTATCTGTCTCAAGGTTGAAGACATTCTCATCGATCGATCATTTACATGTTCAGAAGCAGCAAAACACGACAGGTGTGAACCACAAACTCCAAAAATAGGTCAACGATGAACGACTGCATGCTCAAAAGAACCATGATCACCATGCAAGACTATGCAAATGACCGGCAAAACGGTTCCATCAAGCATTTAGACAAGCAAATAACTGGCACATGTGTGTCGCGGTTCAGTTGTTGTGAGATGGCTGCCAAAGAGGAGTTAAATGAATGAGCATTACAGTGCGCCATAGATAGGGCTTCTACCAAAACCGCCAGATTACAGGCTAAGGTTGATCATGCGATCGGATTGTAGGAAATGTGCAGAACAGGCAAAATCGAAGCAGGGTTAACTAAAGCATTAACACTGATCGGTATTGGATGAGAGTTGCGGATGAGAATTTGAAACGGGATGAATATGAATAGATCAAGGGTAGCGGGAGTCAAAATAGCATGAAACATACATCTGAATGTGTGGATAAATACGTCAGCACTGTCGGAATCGCAACACAAGCGGCTGCATCCTGAGGATATCCTGTAATTGAAAGGCAACACCGATATTAAGCTGACGTAAATGGAAACAGTATACAACTAAATGACGACACGGAACTGTTGAAATAAGGAAGCAAAACTCATCAGAAGTAAAAACGGAAAGAAAAACTTCGCTTTCTTTGTCATACTCACGCCAAATACGTCACAGTAGATGGAAGATAACAATAGGGAGAAGTGTAAGTTGGACACCACTAACAGAGGATTGCGCCTTTCACATTCCCATTAACGACTCAGACATACCACTTTCAAGAGTAAAAGATTCGAGTTCTCCTTTTGTTAGCGCTCATCAGTAGTGAATCGCTTCGCTACGGGACGGTATCGCGTTGGAAACTGAGCGACGTGGAGACCCGAAACGATTATCAAACAACACTGACAGTTAAGCAGTCCGGGTCAAAACAGCAGAGTAGCCCAAACGGCCACCAGGCAGGAAACTCAACAGCTATGTGTACCCCACGCCAAGAGAGCAATTCTACAAGGACCACTGTAGATACCCCAGAAGTAGATATTCATTCAATCAACGGAACTCATGAATAGACGTCCACGGATTATTCATCCCCTCCAACCTGCCGAAGATCAATACAACAACAAACACCGTGAATCGAGACGCAAACATACCAAGAATATACGTAAGGACCGTTGGATTTGCTTCCCTGAGTGAGAAGGGGATAAGAAAAGAGATTTTCATCCGGCGTTGTCAGGTGATGTTCTCCATGATTTGCGGCTGCATCAACCGTCGACAAGCTATTACTAAGACTGTATGTGCTGAAGAGGACTCACGAAATTCCAGCTGGTCACAGCGAACTGACAAACGAGCTGACCCCTTTAAGGAATAGTCCAGCTGGTCTAAGCCAGTTTATTCAACTGCGATGATAGAGAATGCATGGTTAGTTATGACATTCCCGACTATCAACCATCAGAAAACGAAGTGGCACCACAGCTCAAACTATTGAAACGAAATAAAACCCCACTTCTGGACCTTACTTCCCAAGCTGTTCTCAACGACTGTGGAGATGGATTGTTATTCGAACTAAACACACTCTTCGATTTCATATGAAAGAGTGAAGGGGTGTCTCATGACAGGGGTTTATCAACAGTCATTTCCATATTCAAAAAAGGTGCCAGGATATAGGGTGATGGCCACAGAGGTATTAACTCTGTCTCACCAGATACGTTCACGGGTCTCATCGTAAGTCGGTTTCTAAAACACAGAGAATTAGGTAGGAGAACAAACGGGTTTCCGGCTTGGTCGCAGGCCTTTGTTCTTCTCAGTCAACGGTCGTGGTATCTTTGGACATAAAAATTGCAACTGATTCAGTTGCTTGACAAGTTCTGCAGATCGTCTCAATCGCAGAGAAACCTCAACCGAACAAGCCAGTTTGCTGCTGTTATTAAATCGCAAGTCCGCATGTGTACTTATGGACAGTTATCTCGAACCTGCTCCAACATAAGTGGAGTTCGACGGAAGTGTTCGAACTGTCCTTCGTTTTTAACAATGTGACAGACGATATACTGGAAGGAGCATCCCAATGTTCTGAGGATCTCGGAATGGAGCTTCTACCAGGTAGTGAACTGATTAGCAGTAAGTATGCGGACGCTACTGCTTTACTCAGATGTAGTACAGAAAAAATGCAGACCACACTGGATCTTTTAAACGGCTGATCTGTATGCCATACACTTAGAAGCCTCAAAGTACTGCTACAAGATTAGGTTGACATTGGCACTCTCTTTATTACTGCAGGCAAGCTGTCCGAAACTGTTGATCAATTCATTTACTTGGGTAGGCTCATTATATCAGCTTGTAATATTGCTGATGAGGTGTCAAGGAGGAAAGGAAAAGCACGTGATGTAATGTCTGAACTTCGTCATTTGTGGAGCTGCAGAGCCGCCTTCCTTTCGAATGAAGGATACTTTTCTAATATGCTTGTGCGCCCAGTTTTGTTCTATAGATCAGATACCTAGCCCATTTGTGTAAAAGATGCGACTGGACTCTCGGTATTCGATTGCCGTTGTCTCCGTTGTCTGAGTAAAAAATGCGACACTCCATCGGCGCATATTTACGAAATGAGTAACATCGCAACCATCAAAAAGATCGTGAAGATGCACAAACTTCGTCGGCTAGGTCACGGACTCCACATGCCAAGAGAGTGCCTGCCCCACCGCGCATTGTTCGATGTGACGGCTGTTGATTGAAGAAACCGTAACGAAGTCGCGCGATATCGAGAGAAGACACTACTAGACATTGTGCCCTTCAGTTGCAGGAACACGACTGGCTCACAGATGAACGACACTCCTATGTGCGCAGCGTGAAAAGCAGTCATCAGGAAAGTCCCCCAAATTACTAGTCACCGATAATAATTACGAATTCATAGCTGCACAAAAGATTCCTGTAGAACATTTCTCCAACGATGAGCTCGCATTCGCAAAACGTGTCTGAGTCACCGAGGCGTGTGCAGCAAGAGTGATATACGTACTGCTGGGATTAATCCACCTATTCCGAAAGTGGCAAACAGAGACGGGCGGTCAGAAACGCACAAGTTTTGAACATTATCTGTGGTAAATACAACTCCAGACAGAAGTGTTCTCCCTTTGTGAGTAGTTTATATTATGCCTTTTCCATCACAATTTGCTGCCGCCACGTATCGTCATTCGGTGACACATTGTACCATTCTCTGTATTTTTGCGATAAACCACTGCTCACCATCCACTTATGTGTGCTTCGTGGTCTTCATCCATTCATAGCCTGTCATTAGCCTCTGTGACATTGCATCACATAAATATGCACCATTGTGGTCTATCGGGCGATCTGCGCGGGACGCCACCGTTTCGCACAGAAGGCTACAGGAGCACATCAAACAAAGCTTAGCAGAGAACGTGTATAGACCGACGTATGGAACAAACATTCTGTCTTACATCGGGAATATCGGAGAGGGTGTAAACAGAAAAATGGAGGTTGTAACCAAAGTCCACAATGCAATGACCAAATGCTGGACATTGAGTGTAGGAACTGCAAGTTTCGGGATAAATTGCGGTTGAAAAAAATGAAGTTTTGAGGATGTGAACATGTCCATCAAAGAAGGCATGGACAACCTTCCGTCGGGTAGTATACAGCTAGTCAGAAGGCAGAGGTTATGGGCAGATGATTTTTTTTCCGATGAGAAAAAGCGGATGAATTCAACTGACTCAGCAATGTTAAACTGCTCCCATACATAATGTGACCCGAGACAAGTAGACCAAGGTGAAACTATAGACAGGGCTTTGTTCGTCTACAAAGTGAAACGCCAATATAAACTGCCTGATGGAGATATTGGGTCTGAGGTTAGGGGCCGTGGATTCCAACTTGATCTGCTCATAAGTTCGACTGCAACGGTTACGTTTCAGAAGTTGGCTTCACAAAAGAAAAGTCTCTCTGAATAATGTGAAGACAAAAGTGCACCGAAATTTAATAGCAGATAGCAGATAATTGTTTGTTGAATTGATGTTTAAAACTCTGAAGACAGTAGGAGGATAGGGAAGCAGTAAAAAGAGAGGACTTCCGAGTTTTGTCTGCCCTAGAGAAGAGGGCAGAACGACAAAGCTTGACGTGACGACACGGTAACTTCAACTAAATGAATGTCCGAATGTGCACTGACGCACACTATCTAAGAGAAATGAAGAGAACAACACACTCAGTGGGTGCTGAGGATTAAACGACAACAGAAAAGAGAAAAGTGAACAACACTCCCATGATCTGATAAGAATTAAAGACCCCCGTGGTATGAACTGAACACTATTCAAAAACGAAAACTCTACGGGCTCCCACTCCAGATATGTGAACAGTATTTCAAGGTGGAATGAATACGAGATATACAACTCGAGAGATATACCATGAACGGGCTTTGAAAGGAAAACCGGACTTCGTGTAGCCAACTTCCGAAACGTAACCGTTGCAGTCGAACTTATGAGCAGATCAAGTTGGAATCCACGGCCCCTAACCTCAGACCCAATATCTCCATCAGGCAGTTTATATTGGCGTTTCACTTTGTAGACGAACAAAGCCCTGTCTATAGTTTCACCTTGGTCTACTTGTCTCGGGTCACATTATGTATGGGAGCAGTTTAACATTGCTGAGTCAGTTGAATTCATCCGCTTTTTCTCATCGGAAAAAAATCATCTGCCCATTGTTGTATATGCGTCAAGGCCGCCTGTGTGTCCCACACTCGTGCCAAGGCGCCAAGAGTGTTCTGATTGGTCGTGGCTTCAGCGACCAACGGCTCACTCATCCATGCACTTTAAAATGACCCGATTGCTTGTAAATGCGACAATATACAATGCGCTTCTACNCAACAATGGGCAGATGATTTTTTTCCGATGAGAAAAAGCGGATGAATTCAACTGACTCAGCAATGTTAAACTGCTCCCATACATAATGTGACCCGAGACAAGTAGACCAAGGTGAAACTATAGACAGGGCTTTGTTCGTCTACAAAGTGAAACGCCAATATAAACTGCCTGATGGAGATATTGGGTCTGAGGTTAGGGGCCGTGGATTCCAACTTGATCTGCTCATAAGTTCGACTGCAACGGTTACGTTTCGGAAGTTGGCTACACGAAGTCCGGTTTTCCTTTCAAAGCCCGTTCATGGTATATCTCTCGAGTTGTATATCTCGTATTCATTCCACCTTGAAATACTGTTCACATATCTGGAGTGGGAGCCCGTAGAGTTTTCGTTTTTGAATAGTGTTCAGTTCATACCACGGGGGTCTTTAATTCTTATCAGATCATGGGAGTGTTGTTCACTTTTCTCTTTTCTGTTGTCGTTTAATCCTCAGCACCCACTGAGTGTGTTGTTCTCTTCATTTCTCTTAGATAGTGTGCGTCAGTGCACATTCGGACATTCATTTAGTTGAAGTTACCGTGTCGTCACGTCAAGCTTTGTCGTTCTGCCCTCTTCTCTAGGGCAGACAAAACTCGGAAGTCCTCTCTTTTTACTGCTTCCCTATCCTCCTACTGTCTTCAGAGTTTTAAACATCAATTCAACAAACAATTATCTGCTATCTGCTATTAAATTTCGGTGCACTTTTGTCTTCACATTATTCAGAGAGACTTTTCTTTTGTGAAGCCAACTTCTGAAACGTAACCGTTGCAGTCGAACTTATGAGCAGATCAAGTTGGAATCCACGGCCCCTAACCTCAGACCCAATATCTCCATCAGGCAGTTTATATTGGCGTTTCACTTTGTAGACGAACAAAGCCCTGTCTATAGTTTCACCTTGGTCTACTTGTCTCGGGTCACATTATGTATGGGAGCAGTTTAACATTGCTGAGTCAGTTGAATTCATCCGCTTTTTCTCATCGGAAAAAAAATCATCTGCCCATAACCTCTGCCTTCTGACTAGCTGTATACTACCCGACGGAAGGTTGTCCATGCCTTCTTTGATGGACATGTTCACATCCTCAAAACTTCATTTTTTTCAACCGCAATTTATCCCGAAACTTGCAGTTCCTACACTCAATGTCCAGCATTTGGTCATTGCATTGTGGACTTTGGTTACAACCTCCATTTTTCTGTTTACACCCTCTCCGATATTCCCGATGTAAGACAGAATGTTTGTTCCATACGTCGGTCTATACACGTTCTCTGCTAAGCTTTGTTTGATGTGCTCCTGTAGCCTTCTGTGCGAAACGGTGGCGTCCCGCGCAGATCGCCCGATAGACCACAATGGTGCATATTTATGTGATGCAATGTCACAGAGGCTAATGACAGGCTATGAATGGATGAAGACCACGAAGCACACATAAGTGGATGGTGAGCAGTGGTTTATCGCAAAAATACAGAGAATGGTACAATGTGTCACCGAATGACGATACGTGGCGGCAGCAAATTGTGATGGAAAAGGCATAATATAAACTACTCACAAAGGGAGAACACTTCTGTCTGGAGTTGTATTTACCACAGATAATGTTCAAAACTTGTGCGTTTCTGACCGCCCGTCTCTGTTTGCCACTTTCGGAATAGGTGGATTAATCCCAGCAGTACGTATATCACTCTTGCTGCACACGCCTCGGTGACTCAGACACGTTTTGCGAATGCGAGCTCATCGTTGGAGAAATGTTCTACAGGAATCTTTTGTGCAGCTATGAATTCGTAATTATTATCGGTGACTAGTAATTTGGGGGACTTTCCTGATGACTGCTTTTCACGCTGCGCACATAGGAGTGTCGTTCAACTGTGTCAACTCAAGGGCACAATATCTAGTAGTGCCTTCTCACTTTGTATCTTTTTGTTTCCTTGTCTTCCTGATGCCTAATACGTCGGTCTCATAAGAGACGCCAGTTCACTTAGTGAACCATAGAACGACAGTTCAGCATCTCCAATCGGCCTGCCTTTGTTACAACAGGTGTGGATGTCGCTTTCAAGTCAATCTGCCATGTTGCCTGTTCTCACCGAATGTGTGAAATGTTGGATTGTTGCAGTAGGAGCAGCAAAGATTTGGAATTCGGTTTTGAAACTCTAATCTGTGTACACGGAAGCCTTTTATTCGGGTGTTCATACGTCATCATCATCTCCAGCTTTCAGACGTAATCTTAGATACTGTAGCTAGAGCTGCTGTTGGTCTTAACAGTGATCCACAGAACAGTAGAGTATTAACTAAGTACAGTGTTAAGAAGAGGGAGAAGAACAAACAAGAGGAAATGGGGCATCACTGAAAATAAGGGTCGGCAACTTTTCTGATACAGGCTAGACAGTGACTACAACACATTGCCAGGTCAGAGAGTGTTTCCAACCGGCGGTGTGGGTAATCTCGAACTCTCCAACCAGGTAGACAGTATCTATAAGCCTTGCTGAGCGCAACGGTCAAGGATTTCATAAACCGTGACCACGGCATCGCCCGACCGCGTCTGAGTCGACTGTGGCTTCATAGACACGTCTATCTGTTGGTTAATTGGGGGACGTACAACATGTATGTGCCCACTTCTCCTGTACGGTCGGAAATTTGGGTTATCGGTGCGTAAAATGCGCGTAGACCTCCAATACCCGATCACCGCTGTTTCTTCCATTTAGGTTGTATCAACTGAGTTGATTTTACCAGTAACACAACAGTTCATTTGCGCGTATTTGGGAAATGAGCAGGTTCGCAACCACCAACAAAAATCATGAAAATACCCAAACTTCGCCGGCTAGATCACGGACTCCACATGCCAACACTGTGTCTGCCCCACCGCGCATTGTTCGATGTGGCAGCTGGTGGTTTGAAGAAACCCTAACGCGGTCGGGCAACGGCATGGTCACGGTTTATGAAATCCCTGGCCGTTGCACTCATCAAGGCTTATAGATACTGTTTACCTGGTTGGAGAATATGCGATTACCCATAGTGTTGACTGAAAACACGTTCCCTCAAGACAATGTGCCGCCATCAGTGGCAAGACTGTATCCTCAAACTTGTAGACTTCTCTTACTCGTGGAACTCAGTTGTCTTTGTCTGTTTTCTTTTCCGGTTTTATGCCGCTGTAAAGTTGTATTTGTTTGATACTTTGCAAATTCGCGAACCGATGTCAGGATCAACAGCAGCCCGAACGACTGTACTCACGGGTGTGACCAAAAGCAGAAAATGACGACGACGACGACGACAGTCGATGGATGATAGTGGACTGGAACTAGTAGTGTTTCTCAAAAATAGGAGGGCAGCTTTCTGTTCACCTCAACATCAAGGTCCAATCTCTTGATGATTGAAAACACACTGTTGAACGCGATGCAAAAGTATCATTAATTTGCAAGTTCATTGTGTTTACGAGCATCCATTGTTGGAACAGTTGTGTATGCAGTCTGCTTGAAAATGAACGGAAAATATCAACACTGGGTATTTGTTGAAATCACATTTAGGGCTACTGCTACAAGTATATGACGTGAAGACCAAGACTCAAACCAGATTAAACTCAATACTGTTAGCTACAAGAAACTCGATGGTGAAAAGATCAGCTGTGTGAAAACGGAACTTATCTTCTAGGGAGAGGTTCCAAGGAGGAATTTCGCTCAAATCTAAAACCGACATGATCCGGCAGTCAAATACAAGTGGCGCCAAAAATTGTCAAACGAGCACGAGAAGGTCTCGTTAGTTTTCGAAACTCAGCGATTGAAACAAGGAATGCTAGAAGAAATGTAGGCAAAATTTGAAGGAATATTATTTATACTCCACATGCACAGTGAAAGAAGACACTTAGATAGAAACTAAACGGAAATGACAAAAACAACTGATTAATAAGAAACAACGTTAGGAAATTATAAACATCAACTTCAGATGAACGGGGGCAGTTAAAGATGACTAACAGAAGTGAGGTTAACTGTGCAAAACATGTTTAAAGATGGCTGTCAAGTCTACTCACCACTGCTGGCAGTGCGGGTTCGCTTGTATATGTCAGATCTTCAGCATACTGACGATATACGCTTGACATATGTCACTGTAACACTAGTTGAACACACATGTGCTTACGTAACAGAATTAATTGTGTGATAAATCCGATAAGCGACGAATATCACTTAAAAATGGTCAGGAACCAGTGTCAGCGCTCATCGTAACACGGGAGTTGTAAAAAAAACTAACCTACCCAGTTAGTATCGTGAGTCCAGGACCATTGTTTGAAGAAACCATAAACCCGACAACTAGAACGCAACGAATATTTACATACTCATTTTTAGCTATGCATGAAGGTACAATGGTTCGGATGATCGTTAAGTTTCAGAGTAATTTAGAGAACGGAAAACTGGTGAATAAGAACAGGCTGATGAAATAAACCAATGAGCAAAAACAGTAGAAATCCATAGTCAACAAACATGCACATACGGACTGGCTACTGACTACAACAGACATCTCCTAGAATGTTTCCTACCAGTGACAGATGGCTGTACACTTTTTAATCAGATCTAATTCCACAAAGTAGTCAAAACTATTACAGACTACGATCACTATATTGCAAGGCTGTCGTGCAACTTATTCCAACTACCACCAACGGCACTGTACAATGTGCAGCATACGGAATATTCCGCCTGACCAGCGTTGACTATGTATTCCAAATTTAGGTTATCGGTCTCGAAACTAGAAATTAACTGGAGACCGATGAGCTGTTGAATTGCATACATAGCCTAATTGACGGATATGCAACGATAATTCGAAAGTGAGCCTATAAGCATCCTCCAAGTGAACGAACCATGAATCCAGTTCATAGGGAAGAACCAAACACACATACGCACTTTAAAAGTACCAATAAGTCGACTATCGAACGCCTTTTTGAAGTCATTAATAATGAGTGTTATGGAATTAGCTGTGAATTTGCTGTCCTCATATACATCCAGTCAACAACATCACAAGCAACGGTCGACAAGTTTAGGCGGATGATTCGTAATGAAAAAGATAGGGATGTTGCCGAACCATTTTTTCAATAACGCCATACACTCTGAAGATGCAAGGTGCTATGTCATCTAACCAGGCCAACATGGACTGTTTGCGGCCAATCAGGATAGTAAGCTGCACAATTAATGTCATTCAGACCAATAACCTGGGGACGCTTCGCCCTGAAATTCCAATAATCTCCACATGTGCATGCCAAATCTCATTTGCCACGTATTTGGTTAGACAAATTCGATATTTCCGTCGGACGCCACTTGGGGAGAAAAACGTTCACAATGGCTGTCCATCAATGCGAATCCTGCATTTACAGCGGGCGTACAATGATGTAAACAGATTGCCAATAAACTAGAATGCCACTATGATGCAGTCGAGCAACTGAATCAAACGATACCTTCAAGTTCGAAAACACCACTACCTTTGGTTGCGTGTCGGTACCATGGTGTCTGTCACAAGGTGAAGATACGATCGATACATTCAAACCAGATAGGAAACCTGCCGGTCAACACTGGTTATGACCTCCATTTGGTATGTCAATTCTTCTCAAATCGTCCTTTTTGTGCTTCGGAAACCACCGCAATGGGAGACCCGCGAGTAGATCGAAGGCGACAGAGACAAAGCACAAAAATCCATTATTGTAACATGATGTACTAACATACATTTTGAAAATAAAAATAGCGAGCACCACTCACGAGGCATCAACTCAAGTTTCCATGTGGAACGAAGAAGTGTGGTCAGTACAGACTAGGCCTGCTAAGTCGTATTTAAATTGAAAGCAAGTACATTCTCCACGGAAGGTGAAGGTCTGTGTATTTCCTGCAGTTTCGTGATTCGTTACATTTTCTGCTACTTCCTTCACGATTCGTATGCCGTACTACTCTTTAGATTTCAACTAAGTTTTAGTTCACTTACGATTACAGGATTTGAGGGTTCTTGTCAAAAGTTGTCTAGCTTATTACACATATAGCTCGTTTGAACTTCGCATATTGGAACAGTTTGGAGAGATGAAATCTTCAGTTCAAGTAACAATGAAGAGAAACTTCCAACCGCATTACAGTGGAAAAGGGCTAACAATTGGTGTAACACTCCGGGATAATGTAAAGGCAAGATAATCAATGCATATGAGCGAATATCCCCTTGACTAATAGCATAACAGAGAAGCTCTACTTCTGTCAAGACAGATAGGAAACGGCAGGACACAAAACAATGGGAGACAATAGAAGACGATAAAAATAGTTGAAGTAAAGGCCACGGTTAGAGAGGAGGAAAACTCACTATTTAATACGACGAGTAACTACACAAGATCTCACATATAAGAAGGGTCATACTCATGAAATCTGGTCAATACGATTGTAACATTTGGATGGGACTTCTTGGACATCGATTATCTCATACAATGCTCCGAAATGTGGCCGCCAGCAGTGGTTCTGCCTCAGCCAAAACTATGTCCCCATGCGGGCTTCTGCCACCTCTGATAATGGTCTGCGCCAGTCGTTTACGATTCCGCTCACAGAGTGTGTTCTTAATGATTTCTGAGTCCGAGCTATTTTTGGCTCAAAATAATGTCCTCCCAACCATGTACCCGTGTTTCGCATCAGAAGTTCGACACCTCCTATATCGGAAGATCTCCTTAGTATGCGGAACACCTCACCCAACAGGTCCAGAAGTTGAAATCCTTCGTCGAAGCCGCATTTTAATCTTTACGAACAACCTGATAAAATCCCATTTTATCCATTCTACTATATTCTTCGCATTGCGTAATCCAGATGCGGCCCAAAGTAAATAGTATACAATGGCACTGGAACTTCTATTCTTCTACTTATAACCACCCTTCTCTGCTGTATAAACTCCCCATTTGCACTCCTTGCAGTCCCTAGGCACTGACTGTTGGCTTTAGAATCAACCTTGGTTTGAATGATTAAGTCCTATATGACCACTTCACTCTTTGGCTCGGTACCATCAGCCTGAGTTGCTGGTACTCGTGAGTGGTTCTCGACCTCTTCTCTCATTAAATGCGTGCGTTTAGTCACGTTGAGAAGCAGTTTTTACCCAATGGGCCATTTGTATAGTTTATCCAGATCTAACCATAAGGCTGGATGTATGGATCGCCAAACAGGCCATACGAATTTAGAGATCTCGGCAGATCATTTACGAAGATCATAAACATCAGTGGCCATAGAATGAGTTCATAAGAAACTGACATACCTCTGGATTGACAGGGTTACTTCTACTCCCATGTATAGCTACCAGGAATGCTTAATTCACGTGAGGAGTCCGAAGGCTTTGCCAAAAGTCCTCAGCTTCAGAAGTAGCTGACGATTTGCGCATCAACTGACTTTTAGAGGTCCAGATAACGAACTCCGATATGTTCCATTTTTCCTACCCATTTTGTAACCTGGTTGGGAATACAGGAGACTGGTGGTACGTGATCGGTTCTTCATAAAATAAAGCTCGTACGCAGAACCGACATTGCTATTCATAAGGTGTACCACCATTTGCTCGCTTCTTGATGCTTCCAGAAAATTCAGTACCACAAGTATGAGACTCGCTTATATGTCCTCTCTCTGTTGCCTCCCTTGTGAATAAGGACGACGAGGATTAGCTTCCGATCCTCTGTCAGACATTATCTCGAGAGATCTGTCGAAACGTCAGCAAGTGATCTGAATCCTAGCCAGTGGTATAAATATAGCCCAACTTAGTCCATCGGGCTTTGCCGCTTAACCAATCTGAAGTTTGCCGAGGCAGGCCTTGACATCTTGCGTTACCTCCTCGATGTCCATCATCTTCGCAGTGGTTTCTCCACAGCATTGCTGTTCTCCACATTTATTTCGGTGTCAAAGAAATGGACCTGCTAAAAGAAATCAAACAAAACACCCACATTTTGCTCACAAATCTACGAAGTTACAACAATTCCTATATTTAACTGCCGAACCGCTACTCGCAAGGCTGATTCGGATTACATGTAAGAAGATTTCGAGTTACCCTAAGCATCCTCGGTTAACCTCTCCAGACATCAAAGACGACACTCCTTATGGATCAATCGCGTACCCGTTCTGGGAGCTGGGTACACAAGGTGTGTGTTTAGCTGCTGTCCTGTGTAAAACATTCCCAGACATTTTGTTTTTCTAATATGAGCCTTCCATGCCTTGCTTCTCCATCATGATAGAGAGTCGTTCCGCGCTAATCACGACAGTAAAGCAAACACGTTTACAAAAACCGTCAGGCTATTTTAAACGTTATTGAAGCACAGCTCCACGCCCGTTTTCTAAGGTAGCCAATCCACCTTACCCTCAGTTTTGGCAAGGTTCTGCACGTTCACGTTATGAAGACTTGAAGATACTTCTCTGCGGGCTTCATTCTTTTCATGCTCAGCCTAATCCTAATCATCTCAACGTGGCTTACATCTTGATTTACCCACTGTCACTGGGGCATTTGGTGATAACTAGTTTTACAATCGCAGCATTCTGACCTAATCTCCAACCTGACAGTCGTTCTGTATGGTGGGTTAGCATCTTCGAGTGTAACAACCTCAACAATTTCTCCTCAGCTGAACCGCTTAAAGCACACTCCAGTTCACATCTGATGCATTAAAACCTCCAAATACAAAAAATACAAACAGCCGATACCCTTACTACGCGGTTTAAAGTTACAGCTTACCACTTGTGTGTTTTGCGTCATGTTCAAAGCGTCCAGTCACCAAGCTCACCACCGCTTTCCCATGCGTTCGTCTATTTTGTTTGCTAAAAACAGTAACGTTCTACTTACAAGTCTGGCTTCAACCACGTCTCAGTTGAAACTATGCCCAATTTTATCCCATGTTTCCAAAGCTGTATATGCTGGTGGGCATCAAGAACGCTTTATCACATTGCAACATTCTCCTTCGGCTTTACTGCTGTATGGAGATGGGATGCGCTTAGATTTTACGTTCCAGAACGAGGTGTGTTGTGGCTCAATGCCCAGACTAGTCTGGGTTGAAATGACGATTCGTCTCCAGAAGTTGACTACCTATTTGTAATCCTTGGGGTCTTGCACTTGACCGGACCGAACACTAGGTAACTGAAGTTGGGACTAAAAGCCTCACACACCTACTTATTGAATTCATTCATCCCCATCGGCGCTATGGACCTCCGGCAGTCTGGTGTCCCGTACAGTCAGTGATTTCAATTTAACCGCGATTTTTTCTGAAGTTACAATACCGCTGCTGTACTTATCCTTCTTTCTCTCAACTAAAACACCCGATTAAACAGCTATTTTTTAATCAGAGTTCATCGACAGCAGCCGGGAATCTGTCACGATGGCAATGGCTGGCAAATACTACCATCACAGACATTGTATTCACTGATTCAGAAAGTAACTTTCAGAGAATTCACCACATGATGGTACACGGTCATTCCTGTAAGAAGGCTCCGCTCCTCCTCCTCAGAGCTAGGACACTGTTCGTCTTTGACCATCTCAGTGCTCTGTAATGCCACAACAGCTAAGGTCTGCCTATTGGACATGCTCAGGATTTCAATAAGCCCCAAGTTAGTATTGTCTTCTATGGTATTCTTACTTGTTACTTTGGTACGTTCGGTGAACGTACGGACTTCCTTTAGGTTTGTTGGTAGCTCTACAGTCTTGGCACCTCTTCTTCCATTTGTGATGCTAATTGTGAGTGGCCTCTTAAACCGATGTAGATGTATAAGTCTAGGCATCCAAAGTGGACAGGTATCGACTACAGAAGTCTGGTGGATTGTTTATATTGTAGAAATTATGCACTTTGTTAAACTGAACAATTATAATTAGGTCATATAATGGTGAAGCTTACCGGAATACTCGCAGTGATTTTTTATACTAACGTTTCGTTTATTTGGTGGTGTAGTTGATTTTAAACGCCGTTTCATCCCTAACTGTAACCATTTAATGCAACCGTTTGTTGTGCCTCTTATAGACAAGGTTCTCCCATTCTCTTTTAGAACCGTTGATCCCGGACGTCTAGTGGTTGTTCGAGCAACGCTCAGTCTTCTCGCAGCGTCTATCGATATGCTGGATCCATGACAGTCGCGTCTGTAAGTAACGAGCGTCTATAAATTCTGAGCCCGTCGAGCAATTGATTCGGATCCAAAAGGGAAGACGGTCGTATTGGGGAGGCGAAAATGAAACCAGGGTACATATAAACGAAGTTTCGGCAAGGGAAAGTAAGGAAGAAAAACTATGCGGAAACAAGTTCCCACAAGCAAACGGTACCAAGATTTAACAATACACCAAAATCAACATTCACGGGAGAAATGGTGTCACGCGCGTAACTTGAGTGGTAGTGTCAGATTGTAAGAAAGGCTCGTAATCGGTATAAAGAATTCCGACGTAAGGAGAAGGGAATGGATAGGGCAGGGAACGTGGCCACCAAAGTTCTATTAACACATAACAATCATCAAGCAATCACGAAAGCAGCTAATTCAACAAGAACCACGGCGCAAGACGCTCTTATGGAATTCAAAACAATTATGCCCAATATCAAATTGCCCCTCTGCCTTTTAGAGTAACAGTAGACTTAAACATGAGTGCAAAAGTTGTCCTGCAGCTGCAACTCCGCGAAGACTTAGGCTAGTTAGCGCTTTCCTGCAAGCGTTTAGACCAAACCAATTTGTAGTACAGTGCCTGTGGAACGAAAGTATTGGCAATTCTGACATGTCCAAGAGGATAGAACTTTCACTGTCCTAGTAGAATATAAGTCGACAACTCAAGTTCTGTGTTTGACAACCGACAGATACTCTGCCGAGGAGACCCAGACACCTAGATTATGCCGTTTGCTTTAAAAACGATATCCGTCCAAAATCGCGTATATCGTAATCAGTACCACGACTGATGAATGAGCCAACGAGGCAGCGACTGAAGCCGCATAATTCAACGATATGGAAAGAGAAAAACACCTCCCGTCAAGTTTTCACAGACTAGAACTTCTCACTGTGTATTCATTCAAGGAGAATAAGTTCTGACACTTCAAAAAAATCCTTCACCACGCTATTCCGTTGCCTCTATGCGGAAAAAATTCCCGTAACGTTGTACGACGAATCTGACGCGAGTACCTGTTCAACGGTTAAGATGATGACCGAACGTGTTGTCTGTCACGATTTCATTCGCGACGTTCGCGCCAGTGTGCATCCACCGTCCACGATTCAAATTTCAGCGTCACACGTTCCACACTGGAAAATTGTGGAACACGCGGAGAGGGTTTCTGTTAACTATACGTTGGCCTACTTGAAAACTCGTAATCCTGCAATGAGTATCCCCATATACTGAGGTGCGTTAGTCACTTTTCAGGTTGGTTGCAAACCATACTCATTCAAACTGTCCGCCAGACACTGTTTCACGAGAATTTCTGCAACGTTAGGTCGTCCATTTTGGCTGTCTCTCTGTAGTGGCCACTGAGAGCGAGTGACATTTTGAATTAAATTCTCACAACACTTCACAGCGCACCACGATGTAGTCGGATTTGCAGTGTAGGTGAATCTCCCACGTAGTTCCACTCCAGATACGGTGAGTTACCCAAATATCAATAAGTTAGAAGGCAATGAACAGCGCAATACTATGTATATTGCTACTCCTGACCTTTTCTGCTACCTTGGCGTGGTGGTCAGGCTTGCGTGCTNCAAGCCAATCGCAGTGGTGGATAAGCGCAGACGTTCTGTGGCTTCGGTCACTGTGACAGGCTAATCCGAATCGGATGCCGCCAACCATATTGCTACTACCGAGAAAAATGAATCATACAGCCAGCAGACGTCCTGCGCATAGCGTGCGGAACGGAAAAGTGAAGAAATTCCAATTAGCGGAAATAACACATACCACTGGGCTAAACAAAGATGCTCCGATCGGAAGTGTTAAATTTCACAAAAAAATACCAACAAAAACTAAGCCATTCCAAGAGGTCGCTACAGCACATCAAACTCATTATCGGTAAGTAATGGATTAGCTGAAATCTGTTGGCGGCTGAAAAATTCCCCAGCAACTACCAACAGTTCTTCATGGCTGCAGGCTCTGCCGTTAATCATACTGCGTATGCAATACACGTCGGAGGTTAACATGAGTGGTAATCCACCCATATTAGCCCATGAAACTCAGTTATCTTTCACGGGTGGCTGGCGGATTCACGTACGACGACACTGTTGTATCTCTATTTAGGTTCAACCAGCAGCGTGCCTTATGAACAATGACAACGGTAATGAGAACACGTGACTCAGTAGAAGTGCCTACTGTATTGCCCTATATCACAAGCGGTAGCGTATCTTAAGTGTATGAATGAGTGAGGCGTTGGTCGCTGAGGGAGCGACCAATCAGAACGCAGCTTGAGTACTGGCACGAGTTTGGGGCACACAGGAGGCTTTGACGCGTATACAACAGATACCAATTAACCTCGTCGACTGCCGTGAGCTCTTGGGCTAGCGCATGTGACGGCTTCATTCGATCCCACCAGGAGAGTAAACAGAGCGGGCATGCGCTGATACTCGTGTGTCAGCTGGTTCCCGTGGTTTGATCCGTGCCGTTTCTCCTTCGGTTTATTTACAGCCATCATACACAGGTCACTTCTGTTATCATACGGAATGGTGAAACTTCTGTATTGTAGGTTAATGAGGTTATATCTACTGACGGGTAAAATTAGCGCTCATCAAGGTACTCATATGACAAGTGACGTACGGCCAGTAACAGCTTCTTCCACTAACACTCAACGTGACATTAGACAGGTTCGGCTATAGTCCTAACCTCGTCAGAATCGAAAGTTTACAGCCACAGGGAGTGTTATCGGCAGTTGTGGAAGATAGTACGATTTGTAGAATGCGTTGACATCCACCGTATACAGATTTTTGTTGTTGCAATTGCTTACCTAGTTAACTTCCGACGGCGAATATGCGGTGGTCTGCGTCACGAAACAGTTGATGGGGAAAACTTAATGACAAATAGTAGAGGACTTCGAGTTTTATATGAACTGATCATCACTCGCAGCTGATCGCATCTGTGGCATTTACATACTTTTTAGTCGGCCTCTCACGAGAAACACTAGATCTCAGTCTCGCTTTTGTTAAGGCTTTTCAGTAGTGCATATCCTTACCAAGGCTAGGACTGGAATTCTTGCCACGTTTTCATGAGACAACCGTGTTGACCACTATACCATTCACCTGACATTAGGCACGATTGAATCACCATACGTAAACACTCAGTCATATTCGTTTGCGAACGATTCTCAGGTTGCCTGATCGTCTGGAGAAGAGACACAGTAACTGTCCTGTTAACCCTAGTCGATTCACCCTCAACAAGGACTTCTCTTCAAGTTGAAATTACAAATAAAAGTAACTTGAGCGATGTGATTACTGATGAGTGGTAGGGAATTTTGGTTCCCTATGTAGAGCGAACACCATGTACTATTGGTCGCAGCTGTCGCATTTGCATAAACTTTCCAGTCGGCTCCTTTCGGAAAGAAGCACTAGACCTGGGTTTCGTTCTTGTTGAAGTTCATCGGTAGTACATATCTCTGCCACGGCTGATGTTGGAAGATCGTTAGACCACGACCAAATTGGATACGCAATGGTGTCAACATTTTCCAGTAATGACCAGCGCATCCACCCAGCATTTACTTAGGACGTAGACGAAGTTGCGCATTGCGAGTAACGTAAGGAAATTGTGAATTCTACGACAGAATTGAAACAGTACGGTGCACGATAAACGCGACCAAGGTCATAATTATATTACATGCTGCGTCACAACTAACAAAACTCTATCACCTCAAGGCCGACTGACAATAGATTGTCCCACTGTCCCCGCCTACCCATAAGTAGTAACCGGCCAAGCTATCGCTTTCAGACTGACTTCAGTCGATTCCATTCTCTCCTTGCTCGATGCCGACTTAAGCTGTGTGGCACGGGTAAGACTGACCGTTCATATTCTCACCAACCACTTCCGTCAACTGAAATATCTCCACAGTATCAAAGTCAACTCCCTGGGTGCCAAATAAAGGGGACCTCCGTCACGAGTCCGAGTGTACGGGATACCTATACATGCGCTGGAACACTTGTTTTAACGAGTAGGAAATCGTTTGCAAAAGACCTTTTTTGGGAATAAATTAGAAACATCAGTGTTGCGAACATGCCGCCGGGTTATCTGAAATGGTCTTGCTCCTAGACGCTCACAATACTGCAGAGGATTTGGTTCAGGGAATTGAGTTGTTGGCCGCTTTTCCCCATCTCTGACATCTGTAAAGTTGCCCAGTCACATCCAAACTGAATGCAACTATGACTCAGTTCAACAGAACGCTTGTCACAGGATATCTTGGAACACGTTATTTATTAAGTATATACGAGGATATTTCAGACCATACGGTCACGCTCCAGAGTATGTTTCGTTGATGATTCGCTCGTTAACAACGCTGTCCTTTCCATTCAACTAATTGTTAAGCTGGTTGTTTGTCAAGGGTGTTCATCATAGATCACTTGATTAGCCGTGTCGCTTGATATGTATATTAACACCCGATTTGTTCGGACTATGAGGGAAGTCGAATCGCAATCCAAATCACAGTACAATTGATAAGGAAACAGTTGCCACTCGGATTAGTGGTGCCACGAGGGGATGGACGAATAATTGCATAGTCCTATATATATCTGCCGGTCGAGTGCTTTAGTGAATATCGGACCAGTCGAAATATTACTGGTAGGTTCGAGTAATAGCCTAGCTCCCACAAAGATTCATCCAGTTAGGTGAATCGACACCCGCAGTTCCAAAACGTGATCGCTTGCTGTGACCCGATTATAGTCTATCGTAGCAACCAGTTTATTGTTGGTGACTGTGTGCAAAAGTTATCAACTATTGGTGATTTAAATTAACCCAGTCTCGTCACTGTATAAACCTATGCACCAGTTTGCATGAAGACAGCTATCGGTCGTCGCCCGAACACAGTTTACACGTTGTACTGACTAGCTATCGTTCGGCTTCTCCATAGATCCCGACTGTAACCGTGCATTTCCGCTTGTGTTTTGTACGCATAATTCTGTGTACGTCCGCTATAAGAGGCCTGATACGAACTCTTTGCCAATTTCTTCTGTCGTGCAGCTAACTGCACACAGCGAATGTTCGTTCTTTTCCCAACGACGCAACTATTATTCCCTTCTTTAAGGTCGTTTAACTTGAATCTTTCTGGGCATTGTTTAACGCACTCGAATTTTCTTCTCACTTTCTGCCTGGCGCGGTTTTGAGTGCCGCCAAGTAAGCCGGAGCCCATCCCGCGTTTCTTTTCTCTCTTCTTGGTTGCTGCTGTTGGTCCCAGACTAGATTAGAACTAACTATATTTCCAAACAATGCTGAAAATATACTGTTTGTTTCCAAATCCGAACGCGTTCTTTTGCTTCGGTGCTTGGGACAGCAATTCGACCGCTCTACAGGAAAGGCGTTTCAAATTGTTAGTGAACGAGAGTCGAGCGCATATCCACTTGTCCACTAAACATTCAATACATACATGGGAGCTGAGAGTAGCGCACTAACAACAACACCCGTCTGTCAATCGCATGACCGCAGACTTAGGCGGCCTGTCAGCTGCTAGCCCACACATGACCTTGCATGTCACATGACAAGCATCTTGTACACACGAGGAAGGTTCGTGTTATGAAAATGATAATACTACTCTTACTGCATAAGATAGGACTTCCACAAAGTCATTTCAGTTAGACTACCTGTGTACACGCCCTGATTACATTAGGCGGTCTATTCTGCTCCGTGTGTTCAATGAAATACCCTTTGATGTTTACACTGTTTGACAGGCGTCATTGTCCGCCATTCATGCGATAATTTTGAGAACCCCTACACCGGGATTCGCACACCTCTACAGATTGGTCGTGCAATACCTTAACGGCTGGTTGAAGTTGACATTAAAGGACCGCCACTCGAAACAATCGATGCATCTTAGTTTTCGTGTACGACTACACTGAATATTGCGGAGCAATCGATAGTGATACACGCACGTGAGGGGGCACCAAATAATCCTTTAATTACAAACTCATTTCCATCTTTTGTTGAATGGGATCATCACAATAACACATTCATGTAGGTATGCTTCCACGGACGCACTTAACCCACATATTCCCATAACAATGCAGAGCATTCTGTCAACAGGTGACTCCATCAACCCGTTACTCAATAAAAACAGTGTAAAAGGAAACAGCCACTTGCAACCCATATTGTTATAGTCCAACCTCCATAGACCTGATTCTATATCTGACACAAACCAAGATCCATCACTTATGGCCGATTTTTTAATTCTGCATTCCGTTTTTTTATCTCGACGGCAAGTAGTTGGAGGTTTATATCTTGATGCTATGCGCACCGCTTTGGTGAATGGTATTTATTGGGTCGTATTGGTTCGACCTTCAAGTCACAGCGGTAGATAGCCTGAGACTCGGGAGTGGCGTGGAGTAGATGGGAAGAGAAGTGTTTCAACCCACGATTACTCTTATGGACAACGGCGAGGAGAAAATGTATGTTGCCCTAGTTCCCACCAATGATACCACCACTCCTGGTCTGTAAGCGACGATGTTTAAACGCTTTAACAGTTTGGTCTGGACAGGGGGTTCCTAATTTGTGTCCAGCAGATATCGCAACCGAGGTAACGTGAGACCCGAAGGTAAGAAAGTGTGCAAGGACATGGAAGGATCGCGGATTGATGGGTTATTAGTTTGGAAAATGAAACAATGGGGGTGATTACCGCGGATCAGCTTTCACTCTCAAACCGAAAAATCTATGCTCCCCACTCCATACATTAAATTGGAAGACCTGACCATATAGGTCTGTGTTACACTACCCACGACACGTGAGTATGCCAGTAATATAATCTAAAAAACTGTCTGCGCATCAGAAATGTTCTAACCATTCACAGTCTGTTTTGTAAAATGGGGATGCATTACAAGAAATAGCTTTCACGTGGCCACACTCCTCATTGCTACCACTGCCTGCCAAGTCCTCCGTTATGCCAAGGAAAGTCTAGATAGATCACCGCCCATGCTCTATCTAGGCGCATCTCAAGGGTCACTGTATCGCTATGAACTACTTCACATACTAGCTTGTTCCACGCATTCACTACCCGGCGGCTGAATAAATTTGTTCGTAAGTCTAAACCAGCCCTGCTTTTCTTCAATCGGAGACTGATCTCTAGTGATCTCTGGCTTCTTGACCCACTAGTTCAAACAAGTCTGTGGTCTTTACGGCACTCATGTGTTTCAAAACTCCGAAGCTTTTAATGAGATAACCTCCCATTCCTCTCCTTCCCATGGAGTGAAATCCGAGCTCCTTTAATCGATCTTAATAGGGTTTTTCCTTAAACCCTATTATCAGTCGAGTTCCAGACTGTTGTACTCTCTCACTGCACTGAATATCCTTACGTAGGCAGGGTGCCCACGCCTACAAGCAGCACTCCAGATGAGACCAAACTATGGCTTTGTACAGCGACAGAAATACTTCCGGTTGGCTGTTAGACAAGACTCAAGTATAAACAACCCACTGCGGGTCACCATGTGCAGCCGCTGTGCATTGAGCTGAGGGTTTCCAGTCGTTTTTGATCATCCACAGATCTCGATCCTTTTCTACACATTCAGTAGTGACTGGATCCTGGGGACCGCGTACTTCTAGAGGTTCAGAGCTTCCAGTTACGATTTGGCATTTGATGGCATTTAATGGAAGGTCTCACTTACGAGGCCACTCTGCTACTGCCTTGATATCTTGTGATAAGACAATTCGGTTTGTTGTCAATACGAAGCACAGGTTACTAAACTCACTCACTAGATCACTGGCGAACATTAAGAACAGGAAAGAACCCAAAACGGATTCTTGAAGTACAAAACTGTGGGCTGTACACCTCAGAGAATCAAGTAACACACCTCGAAATTCTTGCCTTCCTCCACTTGTCTCGTGACCTTATCGATGAAATACAAAAGGCTCGGTAGACAAGATAAGTTAAACCCTGTCGCTAATTAACATTTCCAGACATTTTCCAGTTATCTTTGCCAGGCTCACTGACCTATCGTTGTTTTGTTTGCCTTGCGAGCCCGTCTTATGAGTAGCGACCACAGTGGCTATGCGCCACTCGTCCGAGATTTCTCTCACCTTTAAGGAAGTTGTAAGCTGCTGCCATAG
Source organism: Paragonimus westermani (assembly GCA_008508345.1). NCBI lineage: Eukaryota > Metazoa > Platyhelminthes > Trematoda > Plagiorchiida > Troglotrematidae > Paragonimus > Paragonimus westermani. Next base: position 351,869 of record QNGE01000104.1, read on the forward strand.
GGGACGCTGCGGAATCCCCAACAGTAGCCCAACTGTGCTCGGATGTGTGCTATCAGCTCCTGCGGACCTTGAGGGCTTAAGGGAGTCTAAGACCTGCCCAACCTCTTCCTCAGTGAGAAGTAACCTGTTCATTTTGTTGTTAGGTTTGCACTCTACCAATTTCGGTACGATCCTGTTTCCATCGTCTCTCTCGTGAAAACCCGTGGAAAAATTCACGAGGGAGGTGGCTTTCTCCGCCTTATCAGTAACTGGCTTACTGTCTTTCGTTAACAGAGTTCCAACTTTCTGCCTGTAGGTTCCTTTGGATTGAACATACGAGTAAAAATGCTTCGGAACTTCTTTTGCTTTGCGTGCAACGCCTGCTTCAGGACAGTTGCAGAGACACTCTCGATTTGCCATATTTTCCAACTAACTTGTTTTTATTTTCACTGGTGGCATTATCGCTATTGTTTGGTTCCGTGTCTGCACTCTCTCGTTTGTTTGAATGTCCATCGTGGTAACAACAATTACAGGTCGCTCACTAGCTAGTTGATCGTGCACTGCTTCTCATCGTGCTTCGTTCGCAACTCATTTCCCCAGTCAACTTGCAATAAACTTCGTTGTTCATTCGGAGCACCGGTTGTGGTATCACTTTTGACAGTTATGGCACTGGATACCCTCAATGACTCGTTACACCTACAGTCCTTGTAGTTGGGACTTAGATGATCTATAGAACTTCTTTAACCAAGCTGGTTTAAGACTGGAACACAATACAACGGTGTGATAATACACAGAAGTGACAATCACACAGTAATAGCAGAAAAAGAATACGGCTATAAAATAAGCAACTCAGGGAGATATACTACCACAGTCCTTAATACACCTTATACGACTAAGAAACAACCAACACTAGATAAACTACTGAAAATTAAAATGGCACAAGATAATCTGAATCAAGTCACGCGTTTCACAGGCTAACGCGTGATCTGACGATCCCGGTCCAAGCCACACACAACCGACTTTGAGCGATCCTCATATTAACTCATAGCCACTCCTTTTCCGTCAACGTTGTGGTTTTGATACAGCAAACAAGAGACTGACTCAGCGATGTATGCCTCACCAGTGTTTCGTGCAGCTCTACTGATTTTTACTGCAGAGAAGTGTACAAAGTTCTAAACCACAAAACAGTGAAAAGTACTTTGTTTTGCACCAGTAGCATACAGAAAATTGACACGCAGACTGTTTGACAGAGCAAAACGGCTTTGCACTATTGACAGCTTAGATAATGAGCTACGTAAGCTGAAGCAGAATTTATTAGACAACGGTTATCCGAAAGGATGTGTAGGAAAATTTAACGTGAATAGTGTGCAAAGTAGCTCGCAACTCACAGTTCGCGAAAAACAGCCATTCTTATAACCGCCATCCAGAAGAGACGTGTGCCAACTAATAGACTGATTAGTTGAACAACGCGCGGTGCCAGTTTTCCACACGTTATTTGTCGCGGAACTAGTAGTCGTACATAGAGCGCTTTTGGCTAAGCAACCGACGACAGCGCAACAAATCAAACGGTATCTATGGGTGCAAATGTTGGCAGAACTGAGAGCCAGCTTGAAATTAACAACAAACGGTCACATTATCGGAAAATTTAACGAGAAATCCGGAAGAAGCCCGCGCCATCGATCACCAAGCGTCACATGGAACCGCAACATAAGACTGACTCATTGGTTATTTCGTGTTCCAGTCTCGACATAAAAAAACAGTTGCAACGATATGCCTAGGCCAGTACAATCGGCCACCGGCAACCCACTGTGCCCATAAAGCGGGTTGTTTATTACGTTGACGCCGATTTAGTGACAACTGAACTCGCTTTGTACACACACTATTTGAAATTGTTTTGTGGTTTGGAATTTTGTACAGTCATCGAAAATGTACCGATGAATGCGACTATCAAAATATTATTTATTATAGTCGCTACACACGTACGCCCGCATTCTTGAGTAACCCTCGTATGCTTTAGCCTACATGCATGTCGGATACTGATATACAATCGACTAAGCTCGCAGATGCGTGAAACAACTTTCAACGTCACGTTCCGGAAGGGGAACTCTTCAACAACATGCCAAGTCAACGAATACGAGTTACGTAACAATTTGCACAGCTACATATCGCAGCAACATCCTTGATATAAATCACATATACCTGGGTATTGTTAGTAGCACTTTTGTCAACCTGAATTGTCAGTTTCTTATCGTTTCTGCTACTAAGCTTAGTTCAGTTGTATGTACAAATCTTCAAATGTGTACTCTTCTTTTGTACCAAGTAGTGATTGTTAAGCCGCAAATATTTATATATGGATCCAAGGCCCCCTAATCTGGAACTCAATTCAGAACAAGTTTCTAGTTACTGAAGACCCTTAACTCATGAACTTTACAGTATATAATGAATAGGTAGAAAGGCAACCAGCCAATAGAAAAAACGAATCGACCACTTGTGTGAAGAAAAATATTGTTGGATGTGGCACGGCCATCTCAAAGTGCTTGTACAGTGGAAGTGAAATTCCGTTAGCCAAGAAAGCAATATGAGTTACTATTAGTACTTGTGGGTTGTTCGATCAATTACTAACGCTGTACGTACGGCTGTGAGATTAAAACTGTGTTCACACTTTGATGCTTTTCAACACACCACGAGGCAATAACTTGATAGGCCCAGAAGAAAAAAGCCCTTGTATTTATACCAACACATTTGAGCTCACAACAGAGTTTCCCGAGTATACAGAGAAACAAGGCATAAATCGCCATGCAGTAAGTAACAAACCAAACAAACCGCTATATTTAACACGAACTGATAGGAGAGGCGGTAAACATGACACTAACCATTATCTAAAATGACGTTCAAGTGAGTTATCAGAATGAAACCAGCGTGTAATCATTTAATCCGAATCCCATGGAACCAGGCTTGCTAGAAACTGACCCATGGGCTGACATTTTTGCCAAAACCGTACACTACAAGGAAATTCCTTGCCAAACATGACCAGGCTACTAACGCGTCATCACATAATAGACAGAGTAACTTACAGGTCCAAAATTACTGAGAAATCTGGGCAAGGAACAACAGTGCAATAGACGCTGGGTAGAGAAACCACTAACGTGTGCACGGTATTCAAGTGGTTTCAAAAACCGGGCAGGGAAATTAAGACACTCCCGCATGTTTGAAGACAGCCTTGGGGTTGGATAGAAACAATTCGAAATATTCAACACCACAAGATATTTGTTGTATAACTACCAAAATCACGTTATGAAGGCCGAACAAGTCGGAGGATGCAAGTATTCCCACACCCAATGAAGCAAAACAATGTGGTCGTGGGATGTGATCAAAGCCCAAATCTAGTAAATCACCAACGAGAAACTAAATAAATCCCAGTTAACAAAACTCGGCTAAACAAGCAAACATTTCTAACAAAACGATCCAAATCAGGAAGAAGTACATGAGACGGTTGAAAGAAAACCTTGCGATGTCGTGAGATTGAATCCACGCTTGAACGGAACTATAGCACATTGGTGTTGTGAATCGACCATAACGCAACGACGTTATCGGGGCCAACCCAATTCGCAGACGGAGTCTATCATGAAAATCTGAAGTGATTGTAGCGTACAACGAACTGAAAGACAGTGCGGACTTGCCGACAGCACTTGGGAATCCGTTCACTGGATGGACAAAGATTGTGTGTGCCCCGATCGAACAAACCGAGGCTGCAACTACGTATTAGGCGACGCGGACATCCTCGGTTTAAGAGTTAAGAAAGAAACAAGACTGTCGGCATGGAAATGACACTTTGATGATGCCGAGCCCTGTGGCACTAATGACTCTTTTGTCCACTGTCACCACTTGGTGATATTGGGTATAACGAGATCGGACAAGACGAAAGAGAGTGGTGACGATACGGTTCGTCCAAAGCTTGAAACTAGGGATGCAAAAGGTACGGATGGTTGCGTCATATATGTTAGCCGGCTGGTCAGAAATTTACAACGTTTACCGACTAGGGAGGAAATCAGCGACCTCGAGAAAACTGAGCAACTGGCGAGCGTGGTGGAGCGTCTAAAGATAGATCCGCAAGAAATGCCAAGGATGAAATAAACACGTTGTCGGGGAAGAATCCAATTCCCTGAAAAAACGTTTTCTTTGCCGTTGGAAAGGCCTAACTTATTGCTGTTTGAAGTGGCCCTTACAGCCGACACAGTCAAGTGCCACTCCGTCCATCACGAGCGTTGTGTCAACTTATAGCACCTCGCCCACATGCTCGTCTTTTAATTTGGGCATCATCGTACTCTCTGGATTTTTGTCTGGTCCACATCCTGACCTTGTCTTCGTACCGCTTACAAGCTCTTTAAATATGATCTGGTTTGTGACCGTGTTGTCTCAGTAGTGAGTGGCGTAGGAACTCTGTCAGGAAGCCAATCATCTTTTTGTGTTCAGGCGTTAGTCTCTGGTGACTGGGTTGGCCGCAAATTACGATTTAGTTGTGTGTACTCCGTAGTCTGTTGCTCATTACCGTTGATCGTGGTTCCGTTATACGCCATTTCACTAACCGTTATTCTGTTTACGCGCTCACGTGAACAAACCCAGAGAGGTGCATTTCGCCCGCCATTTTCTTAACAAAAGTTTTCCAACTTTACGGGCGGTAAAGAGTGAACATGGGATTTTTTATGAGATGAATCACTGATAGGGAGAGGACAAGAGATGGTAGTGGGGGACACTGGGACTGTGGCATAAACTAACACAAAGCTGATAAACTGACAAGTAGAGTCAGAGACCTGGGATGCGGTTGCAATGGAAGGAACAGAATTATAGGTAGTAGAAACTTAAAACAATGACAGTAGGACAAACGACGTTAAAATGCAAGCGATCGTCAACGTGAATGAAACGATAATAGGCACCTGTCACACCGACCAGATGCAAAAATGTGAGCCGAAAACGAGTACTCACTACTGGTGACGTTGTGAACTCGTACGAGATAGCGGATGCACAATACGAGGTAGGTACAGTTGTTGCCAGACTCCTGCCGGAAGGTTCATTTAAAGCCACCGGGCAGCGTGTTAACAAATTCGATCACTTAGGTTCTAGTGTGAATTATCAGCACGCACTTTGTAACTGGATCGGGTATTCGATAGACCTGCAACTAGATTTGGAATACATATCGGCACATAGGGTAAGGCCGATCATGTTGATATCAGAGAAGACCGATGAAAGAAAACTCAATTTCATTGCTGGTGCTAATGACTGAAAAGGACACTTGGATCTGTCAACTGTCCACTTCAGAGTCGCGAACTGATTAAAAATCAAAGATGCATACAAGTTACTACACATGGAGGAGTGCTTTTCACGTCCGGGCGGAGCCTAGGCAACATCACTCATAGGCTTGCGTTTTGGTTACTGACAACTATCGATGAGAGATGAATGAACAATCTTCACTTCAATACTGAGGAACAGTTTACTAAAAGGAACCGTACTTATTTGTGTGAACTGATCAATACGAATCCGCTAGAATGCCCTTCAGCCCTTGTAACGCTTAATTCATCTTGAGATGTCAGCTGCTTCGCGTTTTGGAGGAGAAGGGAGCGAACGTGTATACATGTATGTATGATACAGTCGTGATATTTCTCAATGAAGAAAGGTTACGATCAGTATCACGAGCCGACGAAATTGACCCAATATTAGGCAATGCCGGATCCTCCAAAATACAATCGTTTGTTAGGGATACGTAAATAGAAACGTGAGGAACCAATCACTGCTGTCAACCGTTGATCAGCAAGAATTGTCTACACCCAAAATTTAGGAGGCAATTGAGGTCACTTCTCAAAATGACCGATTACTATTCGAAATCTTTATAGGTATCTTCCCCAAAAGTGCATCCGCTCTTCTGGCCACTAAAAATTCGTTTGAATTGGAGGTGCCGTTTAGTTATATTAAACAGGGCACGGCCACAGATTAGCGATACCTCATAAACCTCATGCGAAGTAAGTATAATGTCGTCCTTTCTTCCCATTTCGCGCTAAAAACGTAGGCTACTCTTGTCCTCCTTCTTATGGTTGAACGATCGCCAACCGAGATGATCACTGAACTTGAAAACTCAAATTGAGAGCCAACATACAAAAAAGCATATCGGTCTGCTACCACGACGTCAGCGTGCTGGAGAGCGCAGACTTCTCAGGTTTCTTCCGTTTAGGCCGATATCTACCAAGCAGACGATACAAAAAGCATCCGATTGATCCAAACCGTACTAACAGGTATTCGTATTTGCCACGAACATATCTGTTTTGGGGTTGAACATATCGTTGGAAAAATGAGACGAAACCAACGAGTGAACCGACAGAACTACAGACAGAACATTGACAACGAAGCTTAATCAAACAGCACGCCTGTACAGCACACAATGCCACATTGAAGGGAATAAAATAACGCCGTTAAAAAAAGCGTTTGTGCAGGAGGTAATTGCAAGTACAAGGAGGAAATTGTCTGTGAGGAGATTCGGGGCAAAACGCACTCAATCAGTCTGAACGAGAAGGAGAGAAAATGATTGTCCGGATGGGCGATAAGATGGCGATTGGTTGGTTTCCCATCTGTAAATGGGACCTAACGAGACAGAAATTCTGGTAAACGTCGCTCGTAGATGGCGCGATCCTCTGGGAGAAATACGCAGAAGACCACCATCTTAATCTGAATAACAAACGAGGTTATGAGAGAGAAAACAAGTAACTAAAGGTCAGTAAGATCCATATGCGAACACAAAAAACGATTAGAAAAACAACCAATTCTAGACATTAGGAGAAATCGGAGCCAAATCATTAGCATCTGAGCAAACGCCCGATCTGACAGATCTCAGTCAGGGAGGTAATCCGACAACATCAGTGATTGTGAACCGTTTTCGACTCATCAATCAAGTTGAACACCGATTACTTTGAGCTCAACATATGTAAGGATGGTAACATTTTAAGACCCGATAGCAAGCTCTAACATTTTCAACTATGAAAACCTTATCCATTAGGTTGAGTAAAGACACAATCGGAAGATCAATTACAAGTGATTCAAGGGCAAAAACAGTATGTTTCCAAAGACTGTACATTTTCTACACAAGACTGTGAATTGCACGCCACAAATAAACTGGCACAGTGGAGTCTCAGAAAACACAAACGTGGTAACACTTCTTGATCAAAGTACACTGTAAAACCCCGCTTAAATCCAAACGGGCGGGTTAATCAGAACGTAGGCATCAACGTATAAATGTATCATCTTCGTGGTTGCAAATGGCCAATCCTATGACTGTGAGTGACTATAGAATTGGTTTGATTCACGTCCAGGAAATTGACACACCAGTCGGAAGAATTCAGTTAGCCAGAAATGCCTATTCAAACAAGCTGCTTCAAACCGTGTGGGCACGTTCCCCCAAGATGATTGATAAACCATACTACCAGCAACAGACACTCAAGATATTATAGTTGTGTTGTCAATCAAACTGTGTGGTGTTTCTGTTACGGTCACATTCATGGTTTTGACAGAGTTTGCTTTTCATACTCAACAACCCAACAGGTGTCTCTTCTCGTTCACGGACGGCAAAAAAACGGATTTTTCGCACGAATACACAGTAGAGTGCTGAGGCAACGAGAAAATTCCTGGTCCGTAAATGTCCCCCTAATACAGAATGCGCCTGAGTTTATAATGAAAGTCGTAACGAAACAAATTAGGCAGCACCGCACATATTTGTGCACTACGGTACATCCAGTCTCAGTACAGCAATAGACGTATCAACAGATACACGTGAAGTTCTGGAAATACGTATAGGGTTAGGCCTGCTTTGGATTATCTTGATCGATTTTCGACTTATAAAGTTTGTGGTTCCCAGAAGTATTGAAAAGCACCCAGCAGCATTTGGTGCGTTTCTTGTAGACAAAACGAAATTCAACCACTAATAGTAACATTACGCGAAAATCGGCGTAACCATCAAAAACATTCCCAAAGGTTAATAAAAAAACACCATTCTACTTTTAAAAAATGTAACAGACCTTTTCTGCATGTCGTTCACCAACAATTTTAATACTTAACTAGTAACATGCAATCATCCTCATAATAGCACACTTTTTACCTTCCCTTTGAGAAAGAAACTTCGTCCACTTCAGCAGTTTTCTTGTGACGATGAAGACAATGTGTGCACCGTCCAACGGAACAGTAGAAGACAAAATTCGTACCAATATACGAGACTGAAATCTATATCCTATTCATTATCAATAACGCAAGTAGTCACTGTTTCACTTTTGGATAGTGAAACACTTCAGTGGCTCTCTTGGATAGTACCATTAAAATCACACAATCTGGGGACAATCGGAATTTAACTTTTTCTCACCACCGAGGGAAACACGGTTTTGACAATAGCTTCAGGTAACACGATGGTCTGTTCATTTCCATCCATTTCGTGTGTTTCAGTGACCACGGGTACGTATATCAGTTTCAAGTGAATTACGTATATTGAGCTGACGAGTAGTCGCTATACTAATTGCATGGGCATCTGCAGTTTCAGCATCCCATTTAACTGAGTGCATTCTTTCATCTCGTTCAGAAAAAGCCTTCTGCAGCTGATCGGATGGATAGGCAATGTAAGAAAGGATTTGCCGTGAACGTGTAGACGCCGGTTCTGATGTGTTCAGATGCTTGATAATCATATTGCCACAACGGCATAGGTAACTTCCCGTGCTCCAAGAATTACACTTCACGTGGTACGGTCGAGTTTACAATAATGCGGTACCGATCAATGAGGCACTAACCAACAGTAAACACCACCCACCGAGTCGCAGGAGGAAATGACATTCACAGTCAGTAGCACCACAGTATTGATTTCGCGTCGGTTCTAGCAATTTACGGCTATCGTAGCTTGCACTCACATAGTGCGACACGATGAAAACGGGCACATGATGCAGAGGTCCAAACGCTGTACGACGGCTTGTACTAACAATCCCTCTTAGTGAGCCGAGCTGGTAAGTGCCAACCGACCAAGGTAACCGAACAAACTATAGAGGAGATGTTATCCACACGGACCATACACCGCCGTCTTGACGAACTCAGCCATGCTCCCAGTGTGAACACTAAGAGTTCGTTAACCCGACTCACACACGTTCGTAAGCGCCTGCCTTTGCACACGATTTGAACTTCGACGTGATGTAACCGTTTTCACTCTCTGCCCATTGCATCCGTATGAACTGTCCGGACAGAATGACGCTCACAGGGCAGTGTCTGAGAAACTTTTAGGGTCATCTTAAGCTGACACCAGTCAGATAAAATTAATAACAAACATCATGGAAAAGGCGCATAATGAAAATATGGTCAACTAAAACCTGAGGAATGAAGTTCACGAGGGATCAGCAAGAAAACAGAAATGAAGAGGATTGCAACGACCCGGAACGTACATCAGGATGTGTAGACAAGTATGACAGAACTGTTTGAATTGCAACACAGGCGGCCGCATCTTGAGGATATCCTGTAGGAGAATGATAATGACAATATCAGGCTATTGTAAATGAACAGATTTACGTAGGGAATAAAAAGAAATAATGAACAAATTGAGCACAGTCTGGCAAAAGTTCATATAACAATAGAGCCGAGCGTTCTTCCTATGGTCGTGGATTCAGTCCCGGTCTGCTTGTGGGCAAATCGGTAGTGTTACTTTCACTGGCTACCTAGTATGCCAGAGGACAGAAGAAAAACTTGAGCTGTTAAACCTGAAAAAGTGTAACTCATCCAGGAATGAGTGGTTATAGACATGGGAATACAACGGTCAGTGTTAGACTTTCACACCACACGGTGCTCACTGTCATGTGTTGTAGTATGAGGCTACCTGTTGGGGTGACACCGTCAAACTGCCAAAATTTAATCAGGAACAGTTGCAGTAACCAGAGTACATTTGATTGGTAAACAGATGTCACCACAGGGCTACCGCAGGATCGACGTTACAAAGAACAGCGAAAGAACGATTGTCAGTTAAATTCCCAAACCGGATTTTACTTCTCCTCCTCACAAAATTCGTCAATAACCAGTGATGCCTATGGGAAATACCTCACCTATCAGATCCAGTATTACAGTCCTGATATTCAATAACGTTACGCATTCACATCTCAATTGCCTGTATGACTAGACTGTTGCCACTTTCGGATTGCAAAATCCTACCCAGTGTCTGACCCACGTGAAGATCTGTATAAATATGAACAGCAGTGAGATGTATCTCCTGGCGTCTTCAAGAAACTTTGGTGCCAGGCAGATAAACGTACTTATCGACTTTTTGAAAGCAAGAACATGGAACCGCCCCTCGAATTTTGACCTACCTACGCCGCTTTATAAATTCTTCCGGCATACCAACAGTGACACCGTTGAATACTAACACGAAGCCACGAATCCCTTACACGCTCCAGATCACAAATGAAGAAAGCAGGTTGTGTGTAGACAACATATTGGAAAGCATGACAAGCACCGATAGGGCAATTGTGAAAAATGATCAGACAACGCCATTCGGCCCGTTTAAGAGATGAACTAAGGAAAAGGGTCACAAGCACGGTCACCGCTTAGTTGGTAGCCAAGAACCATATAGTGACCCGATCGAGTCGCATAAGGTCGTGCGAAAAGTCCCAATTAATTAACAAAAAGTCCAACAACCACCGAAGCAACTGAAATTCGAGTATCTAATTCGAAGCCGTGCGCATGAAAGAAGTTCGTTCGTGCCTTTAACATCCCCATAGCCAGTGACCAATTTACAGTGGTCACTTCTTTTTTGTCGCGTGGAACACAGCCGACGACCACATCACAGTCTGGTCGTGTTGTGGCTTCTTTCAACCATCAGCAACCACAGTGAACAATGTCAGCAGCAGCAGACGCTCAATCGGCATACAGTGCACATGATCCAATTAGCGAAGACCGCATTTTCGCTCATTCGGTTGTCGGTCGCAACTTGAAGATTTCCCAAACAGGAGCCGATAGATTGTTGATTTGCTCACGCATTCAGCCTGTTTGACACAGGCTAACTGGCAGAGAGAACGGTGGTCTAATACGGAGGGTTTGTATGTAACTTCCATAAGAATGGGCCAAGTCTCCGACTTGCGGAGCAAGGACGACCGCACGTGTTGTAAACCCTGAATTGTGTGAACAAACAGGCACATGCGACGTTAAAGGTGACAAAGATTAGAATGGACACTTCGTCAACAATATTACAAATTAATGAGATGACACTACGCAAGTATGTGAGGCAAACAACCGTCTACTGACAACGGCAAAGATAGGACCGATGCCAGTCCAATCTTACAACACGTTGAGTTTTGCAAATGGAGAGCAGACACCATACGGACCAGCCGTATCAGCTGATCAGTTCAGCAGGGTCTGCGCGTTATACGCAAAAGATTGGAGTTAAGCAACAAAGTCCGCATACTCCACGTCAGTCGGCTTACCGCCTGGCAGAAGCTCCAATCCGAGCTTCCCCGAACTTCTGAGTGCCCCTTCCTGAATACTAACCATCATAAAGTTGAAAAGGAAGAGAGGACCGCACAACCATATCGAAAGCAAACTGGAATGGAGAGACCTCGAGATAGCTGCCCATAAACGCGCATTTTTCGCTCGGAGTAGACTGATACGCCTCACTAGAGCTTGCAGCGTCGGACGACTGAGTCGAAAGCAAACTCTTGGTCAGAAAATATAACGACCGTTGATCGACGAAAGAACTGAAGGTGGTCCAGTGTCTTCTCGAAGGTAAATACATCGTTGATATACTCGCAACCAGGCCGGAAACCTGTTTGCCTTTCTGTTTTGCTGGTTCTTTGTGTACCAGAAGCCATCGCATGAGACCCAACAGCATCTAGGATGCGATGAGAACGAGCCTCAGTTGTTATCACATGATGGATGATCTGGTTTGTTGGTAGGCATCTATATTGAGACAATCCTTTAATCTCTCATACGGAAAGGAGCAAAGTGGTCAGTTTAGAAAACCTCGCATCATCAGAATTGGAAATAATCTGTAAAAGAAGATCATTGGAAGTTTATTGCATCTTTATAATTTCAGTTTCACAACCAATTCGGTTTCTGATGGTGAGTCATCAAGAACGTCAGAAATGATCACAATCTCCATCACCAACAACTGAACGAGCTATACACAGACCAGTTGAACTTCCACTTAGAATGCTCAAACCGTTAAGACAATCTGCAAATTCGCGAGTCACCTTTTTCACATGCAATCTTATGAACACCTTTCTGGCGGCTTGTGTAACCACGAATTGGGAAGAAACCGTATTCGGATATTCCCTGGTAGAAAATACACCTACACGTTGAGGTCGGTCAGACAAGTAAGCCCCACGTGGCCTCTTCGTAAGTTTAAATTTCAGCTCATGATGGTTTCGTCGTTTTCAGAGTCAAAAAATACCAGGTGATGATAACAAGCCCTAGCGAATCAACAGAAACCCACCCATGCTGCACTGTTTCTTTGAAACAGATATCCTCACACAAAGCTAGCATAACTATGGAGCATTCCGCACAGTACTCGTAAGGATCACTCCACGGTTGTGGCTCAGGCAGTTTCATCGTTGATGCCGTCTGATGGACGTTTTGCGTACTCTCGTTGCTCAAGTTCACAATGAATAATTTATGTTTCCGAACAGGTCAAGCGGTTGAAAGATCGCTACCTTCCGGAACGAAAGCAAAAGTCAGTCTTCGAGGCACAAAGCAAATCTCGGTTTATTGAGTTTTTATTGGCTATTTTATAGACTAGACGCATCGGTAAAATGAAGAATTACAATTGGTGTTGACGCTCTCGCTTTCTCATTGGTCGGCTCGACTCCGCTTGAAGCTCGTTTGTTTCAACGCGTGACGCATTTGAACAACTTGTTTTACTCCGGTGCTCGTCATAACAAAATCCGATGCTGGAGCAGCGTGCCGTGTTGATTGGTCCCCGTGCTGACACACAAGTCTGTTCGTGTTTTCGACACTGATTGGCCGTAGACTTCTGTGAATCAATGGTTGACTTTGTATCGATGCTTTCGTCCAATCCAATCCCTTTACATCCTTTCTTTTTTCGTAGCATAATCCACTCCTGGTTCGTGACAATACTTTCTTCTCTTTAAGGATGAGGTCTTCAACCGGTGTTACTCTTGTTCTCAGATGCGCCCGATTCCTCCTCTTCAGTACCCCTCTGGAATCTATTTCGTATGACCGATAACCGCAGTACCTCACCACCACTCCTTCGATCCATCGCCGTGGGTTTTCTGGAACGCACTGTACCCATACCTTATCGCCTACCTGCAGAACCGGTAGGTCGCGGGCTCCTTTGTCGTGGTATCGCTTCTGGGTTAGCATTCGTCTCCTCAAATCATCGTGCACTTCAGTTACGTTCGGCGATTGGGGTTTTAGTAGTTCTCCTATTATCGGCAAATGCGTGCGTGTTCTTCTCCCCAACATTCTTTGAGTGGAACTGTGGGACATAGTTCCGTTAAGAGTATTACGTTTCTCCAATAGAATTAAATATGGATCATTTCCAGATAATTGGGCCAGTTGCAGCGGTCGCTTTGCCATTTTGACCGCTGCTTGGGCTTTACCATTTGACTGACTGTAGTACGGACTACTTGTACGGTGCTCGAATCCCCACTTCTCAGCAAACGTTCTAAAATCCGCGCCCATGAACTGTGGTCCGTTGTCGGAGAAGGAAATCTCAGGTATACCGTAGCGCGCTAATTGGGCTCGAAGTTTATAAACGACCGCGCTGGAAGTAGTGGAACTCAGCCATTCTAACTCGTAGAAATTGCTGAAAGGGTCTATTATCACCAAGTATTGCTTGTTGTTGAATGCAAAGATGTCCGCCGATAATATTTGCCAGGGTCTTCGAGGGATTTGACGCATCAACATCGTTTCCTTGGTTTGCTTCGAGTCAATAGCCCGACATGCATTACCGCTCTGTATGTAGTACCTTATGGAACTCGACATCTGAGGCCAATAGAAGAGCTCTTTTGCCCTCCGGATACAGCTATTCACTCCCGTATGCGCCAGGTGAACGTGCTCCAACATCTTCCGTTGAAATATCTCTGGAATTGCGATTCTTTCTCCCTTAAATATTAAGCCGTCTTCCTGGATAAATTGATCGTGGTCACTGAAGAAGACTGCTAATCCCTCGGGCAACTTTCTCTTGTCATGTGGCCACCCGTTTCTAATTGTTTCAGCCAGACGTTGAAACGTGGCGTCTTGTGCCGTTGCTTCTTTTAGGTCGGTGATTAGTGCGGTTTCCGTCATAGTGTAATCCATAGCCGCAATATTGTCAAAATGCAGCTTTTCACAGGAGGAACCTTCTTCGCAAGCTCTGGACAAAGTGTCAGCTATGTGCATCTGAGTCCCCGGCTGATAGGTCAGTTCAACGTCATATTTTTGCATTCTGACTAACATTCTCTGTAATCTTCTCGGTGCAGCAGATAACGGTTTCCTCACTATTGAAACTAGTGGTCTGTGTGAATTATTGTTTTCCGACCGAACGTATAAGTGCTGAAACGTTCTAGGGCGAATATCACAGCCAGCATTTCCTTCTCAATTTGCACATAGTTTCGCTCAGCAGACGAAAGACTCCGGCTTCGGTAGTCTACTGGTCTTCCGTTTTGTAATAGTACCGCCCCCAGACCAGTTTCACTGCTATCACACTGAATGACCAGAGATAATACTGGATCGTAATAGTTCAATATAGGGGCCTCGGTAATAACTCGTTTGATTTTATCGAATGCTGCCCGCTGTTCCTCCTCCAATTTCCATGGCACTCCTTTGTGGGTCAACATGCGGATCGGATGCATCATGTCGGATAGGTTTGGAAGGAACCGACTGAGATAATTGACCATACCATTCAGTCGTGATACTGCTTTCACATCTTCAGGAGCTGGCAATGTGACTATAGCCTTTATCTTCTCAGGGTCTACCTTGAGTCCGCTTGATGTTAGCAAATGTCCGTGAAAAGTGACCTCTTTTTCTCGTAAAGCCACTTTGTTGCGCGACAGGCGAATTCCTCGATCGATACAGCGCTTCAAAAACTCCTCCAGGTTTCTGTCATGATCCTCCAAAGTTTTTCCAAAAATTAGCACGTCATCTGCAACACACGTGACTCCTTTCAATTTATCAAGTGCCTGGATTAAACGTTTTTGAAAAATTTCGCTGGAAACCTTCAGTCCGAAAGGCAAACGCAACCAACGAAAACGTCCAAAGGGGGTTCCAAATGTGGTAAAGTAACTGGACTGCTCGTCAAGTTCTAATTGCCAAAACGCCGAGGATAGGTCTACCTTTGTGAAAAATTGGGCTTGATTCAATTCTGGCAGAATGTCATCGATGGTTGGTAGACGGTAATATTCTCTTCGAAGTACCTTATTCAATGGCTTGGGATCGATACACAACCGGATGTCACCTGACTTTTTCAACGTTACAGCAATCTGACTGACCCAATCGGTCGGCTCCTCTACCGGAGCAATCACGTTGATTCGAACTAGTCGGTCTAATTCCGCTTTGCACTTATCTCGTATGGCCAACGGAAACCCCCGAACCGGTAACGCAACAGGGACGGCATCACTAACCACCGATAAACTAACAGGGCCTGGCATGTGACCGAGAGTCGAATCAAAAACACACGAATACTGGTCAAGAACATCTAAATCGGCTAATTTGTACAGAAATTCATCGTGATTAACGGTTATGAAACCCATCAACTGAATGGCATCAACACCTAAAATGGGCGTTGAATCCCGATCGACCACAAAAAAATCAAGCATATAAATCTTCCCATTCTTCGGATTCGTGACCGGCAGTGTCGCAACTCCGTTAACCTTTGTCGCTGCACCATTCCACATTTTCAGCTGTGCATTTGATTCGCGTATGTTGGAGTCCTTGATGCAGTCTGATGATATGACATTGACTGATGCACCGGAGTCCAGCTGGCATTTCCTTCTTGTATCTTCTATGAGCAAATCTGCGTAGATTCCTTTCTGTCCTCTTGATCCGTTGAGCCGGTTTATTACTTCGCTATCATCTTCGTCGACCCGACTGACCGTAGGCGATCTACACTGTCTGGCGAAATGGTTCCTTTTCCGGCACTTCATGCACGTCTTTCCAAATGCTGGACACTTTTCTTTCTGACGAATGTCTTCCACCGCAGAACTGGCACGAAATCATCAAGAATCGTTCTTTGTCCCTGTCCATAGCGTTTAATACCAGGCCGTGGTCCGCGTTCAAAGATGTCATCCTTTGTTCCGTTGCCTCTTCACTATTGCCTGTCGATTCCTCTCAAAAAACTGAAAGCGTTCAAACGTTTCGTTTTTTGTCCCAAACAATATTCATCAATTTTCCGAATGATCACGTTCGGTTCCTTGTTGTCCTCTCCGTCCTCGAAGGTTAGATTTTCCAGAATTTGTTTTTCCCCATCTCCGATTACATGTCGAAGCATAGCCAGCTGATATTCTTTACTGTGCTCCTTAAGATTGGCCAACAAGCAAAAGTCTTCGTACTTCTCTTTCCATAAACACCAGTTGTCCACAATTCTGTGCGTGCTGTTCACATCCAGCGGTTCGGGCGGAACAATCGTCAATGCGTTCGTCATGGTGTTAATTCTGTCAACTGTAGTTTTCTTCTTCTCAACTGACACCATGTTGAAAGATCGCTACCTTCCGGAACGAAAGCAAAAGTCAGTCTTCGAGGCACAAAGCAAATCTCGGTTTATTGAGTTTTTATTGGCTATTTTATAGACTAGACGCATCGGTAAAATGAAGAATTACAATTGGTGTTGACGCTCTCGCTTTCTCATTGGTCGGCTCGACTCCGCTTGAAGCTCGTTTGTTTCAACGCGTGACGCATTTGAACAACTTGTTTTACTCCGGTGCTCGTCATAACAAAATCCGATGCTGGAGCAGCGTGCCGTGTTGATTGGTCCCCGTGCTGACACACAAGTCTGTTCGTGTTTTCGACACTGATTGGCCGTAGACTTCTGTGAATCAATGGTTGACTTTGTATCGATGCTTTCGTCCAATCCAATCCCTTCACAAAGCTCCCAAAGAAAGGCCCGATCTGAGTCAAGGCGATTGCCCGAAAATGAACGACAATCTCTAATGGAGTGGCGGCACCGGCAGCTTACAGCGATACGATTAATTGGCGTCCAGGGTTGGGTCGAAAAGGAAGATCTCTACATGACGCATTGCTGTCAATTACGCTGAAATCGGCAGTTCGATATACAGTCCGTAGGACATGCATAATTCTAATAGCCCATCGCCATTGTCAGTACATCGACCCCGGACACCAAACACCACTTATAGCGACTTCTATGGATTGCCACTACTAACTAGTGCGTTCATATTACCAGCAAGAGCAAAGATGACCAAGTGTTTCGTTCACCTTAGAGAATCAAAGAGAGTATCATAGAAGGCGTTTTGGACAGCATGTGAACTGTTACCGGTTGAAACATGTGCAGATTAGTTCGTGCCGATGGATTTCGATATAAGCGGCCAGTCGAGCAAGTTTAGTCTTCTCAGAGCTCGGTGCAATCTCCACTTCAGCCTGATCGAAACTAGAGACCTTAAGAAAGAATCATAAATCCATAGTATCCTCCACCGGCGAAATCAGGTGAACACCAACGACAGGGTAGTAAATGCGCGTTTCAGAGACATCACAAAGTTCCAGACTGGAAACAGCGTTGGCTGGAACAATTTGCTAACATATTAATCGAGGAGTACGTACACCAGAGGCGACAAAGTTTACCAGATTTCTTCGTTGTAAAATTAAATTTAGAGGCAGAGGAAAACAGGTGAAAATGAGTGGACCGGTCTGTCGGAGCAACGATGGCTTCCAATACTTCCCGGTGGTTTGTACTGTGGTAAGTGGTTTGCGATTTATCCCACCCAGAACCGCTGGCTCGAACACTCGATCAGCTTAACAACAGAGCATAAGGTTTCTTCGGGAGACCTAATCCGCAGCCACTGACTCAAAAACCTGACCTATGGAGCAACAGAATGACGTTTTCCTGGGAAACCCTAGCTGAAACCAATGACTCTACTTATCAGTGAGGGACAAGCCTAGCAGGAGAACGTAATAAATAAGGTACTGATGTCCAATCCCAACTGCTGTGCGCAGTAGATTTATTGTAGACTACATGAAGCCACTGAGGATGACTGCGAGTTCTTCACCTGTGCATAGGAGTATATCCCGTGATGTTACGATCATAAAAATACTTAAGCTCTGTACCCGTAGGACCGTGCCCCACTACACCAGCACTCCCATGCTGTCAGTGGTGCGACTGCTTTTAGTCTGACTGCTTCCCATTTGGCTTGTTTAACATGATGGTATTTGAAACGATTGAAAACCCAATCAGCACAGTTGTCTAGATCAGCATAGCATACAAGCCAGGTATTACCATATCAAGGCGGCAGAAGGTGCCAACTAATCGCGTCCAAACAATGGAATCTGTACCATAGAGATGAGTGGCATTCAACCTATATCATTCCCTCTCCTCTGTTTCTCAACGTGCCAAAATGCAACATCTAAAATTCTATGTCGTGTAACCCCCGTCCTAATTCGAATTTCTTCAATCCGATTTCTATAGCTGAAACTAAATTTAGATATTTTGTTGTCGTTCCACACTCGGTTCAAGCGCCACACAAACTCACTCCTTGTTCTTGAATCAGACGAGAAACTGAATTAGCTTAGTCAATGGAAATCGACTAGAGCCGTTTGGTAAACAGCCAACGAACGTAATGATTAATGCACAAATCAAGCTTACTGAGTTCACGACCCGTCGAGGAAGAAAAAGGCTGACCTCTTGTCATCAGTACCATCATCAAAGACAGCAATATGTCAGTGTGAACCACTAATGCTTAACTGCCACACAACCATGAAGAAGAAAACAAGCAATCACTATACAGGATGGAAGAAGAAAAAGAGAGGGGAGAGGCAGGGACCTAGTAACTAAAAACAGCTACGTCTCCACTCAAACATTCAACACCAAGGTGTCGACATCTTGCAAACAAACCGCCGAACTATAAGTGAAAGTAAGACGTCACCAGCAAGACTACTTCCTCACGATTTTTATTGCCCCGCGTTATCAAATACTCAGTTCACAGACAACTCCGCCAAACAACAACATTCATGCTACTGAGCCCGATCAGCCGCTACCTCGCCTAACGTATCCAACCGCCCACTTTGTGAGTTGCGAAGACTACAGTACGAAAGACAAACCCGACCTACATTGACCAACCCCTCCGTGAACGATTTCATTTGTCTACGCGAGGACATCATCTGTCTACCTCAAACCTTGCACCAGTAGGCCGTACCGTCGACGAACTACCGACGACTATCTGGCATGTCCTAACTATATAAATCCATGTAAAAGTAAAGACTGGACAAAAGAACTCCTTTGACAATCAGTGCCAAACATCTGCTTCCTAACCTCCTTGTTGCTTACCCGCTGGTGCCACCCGACACAAGCGACTGAACGCAAACATAGGCGGTCAAATAGCTGAAGACGGTTCACGTCTACCGTGAACGGCCAAGTTTCGCTTACGTAAAGTGGTACAGCCCTCACTGTTGTCTCCTGAACGCGACCCTAAGGCATCAGAGAGATACCTCTCTGTTGCCATAGGTGCCCCAGATTAACGAACACAACCCTAACTTTAGAGGTACGCGCTTCTATTTCATTCCCTACGCCGCCGCCGCTGATGCAGCTTCCTGAGTACACAAACCGGTCAACAACCTCCATGGTTTCATTATCTAACATCAAATCTAGGTAACCATAGCAATCTTGCAGAATCAGTTTGCACATTAAGGCTGAGAAGCACGTTCTGAAGTACTTAGCAGAACGCGAAATAGCGTTGTTTATGCTGTTTGAAAGTTGTCACACAGCAACACCTTGTCGTTAGCATAATCACGACCAGTCAGCCTTTCACGAAGTAACAGGATCACGCCAGCATCCTGTGAACGAAGGAGACAGTCTATGAGGAAATAGAACAAAATGGACCTCTTGAGGAACACAGGGAGTCACGTGCTTCCCCCTGAAGGTGAAGAACAGAGGAATCCTGATTGATGAACAGGATTCAGTGGCCAATGTTATTCGTTTGTAGGAAGTGAAACTTGGTAGGCAGACAAATACAAACACAGAGTATTGTGTGCCCGCAAGAAGAAAGGAGCACGCAGAAGCGATTGAGTATGAGCGGTTTATTGTCCAAACACCAGCGTAATATAGTCAAACGTTAGCAATGTCGAGTCCTAAGTTTGTGAATTCAGACTCCAGGTTGGAAAGTAAATAAGTCTTCCTGCGACTCGTTAAAAATTCTAAATCCTTTTCGCCACACAACAGGCGAAGTCATAAAAAGAGTAGAACCAGAGTCCAAAGATGCTTTGCATAAAAGCAAAAGGTGAGAAAGCTGAAAGCGGAAAAGAACTCCGGAAAAAAGTACAGTGAACATCATGGTAACTAGCATGATTGGGTGTACCAAATGTTATTTCCCTATCGCCCAAACTTCTGATTCAAATGGGCGACTATCTCCATCTATAAATTGAAGGTTACTTACGTAATCACAGGTTTCCTAGTCGTATGAACTTTTCAGGGAGCACTTTTCCAAAAAGAAGCAACAGATTCAAGTTTCACTTCTGTTACAGTTCGCCAGTAGTGTAAATCCTTGTTACAACTGAGATCGAAACGCCGATCAACGTTTTTGGTAGGTAACCGTGTAGAGCACTTAGCACGAAAAGGAATCAAACGGCAGTTTAGCTTTCTTAGATGTACTCATCAGCTGGCGTGAGAATGGAACAGTACAGCAATCGGTCCTTCGCAAAGCAAAATGGGGCGGACAATATCTGCAGTTCTTCAGCTTTGCCCCGATAACATACAAGGGGGGGGGTTGATCAAAACTTTATTTCATAGGGACAGGTATATTTGCATCCCTGATAAGCTGTAGACGGAGGAAGAGATACTAAGATAAACACCAGTGGCAAGCGGACATCCTGGAAAGTTCGTAGACACTCACAACAACATGATGATCAAATGCAATGAGCCAATCCAAACAGCTCAAAGGGAAGACATTTTTATTTTCGCAGTTCAAAGGGGATCATTTGGCAAACGACATCAGGTACAAATTGGAATCTGCCCTATCTCGTACAAACGCGGCGGCCGAAGTACATTTGGTCCAAACCATCAAAGGACCCGTTCTACACAATCGCGAACGCAGTTTGTGTGACTATTCTGTCTCTCACGTTGCCTCTGTTCACCCGCAGCTGCGGTGACATTTACATAGGCAGAATAGACCGACAGCTATCTCAACGAGCGACAGAACACATCCCGAACCGGTTAAAACAATTCGTGAACACAATCTCAAACCAATAAATCTGCTGCTAGAACCAGCACAACATCGATTGTTAGACACCCCCATGATAACAGATCACCAGGTTGACCCACTTAGATCATTCAAAATACTGTTACGCCATCAGAACCCAAAGCTACTGGCTTTTAGCGAAGCTATGTTAATTAGAACTCGCTAGCAGGCGCTATGTGCACAAAGGCGGTTGAACCAACCCATAGAGTTGCAGTGGTGGTGACAACATAATACGTGGTGTGATTGCATGCATGTTCATACTCTGTTTATCTCTATTTGTCTGTTATATACAACTTGCATGTTTTACGTTTGCCACTGATGAAAGTAAACGACGTGTTAACATATCGCAACGAGTTTTCTTCTTGCATTGAGGTGCTTAGCAATTTTCTTCATAATAGTCAAGAAGCCGAAAGATGTAGCATTCAATCGTTGGAGAACTCGGTGTTCAAAAGGATGAACAAAGTAAGAGTGAGAAAATAGAAAGGGTAATCAAATCTCCTAGTCTGATTGTCACAGAGAGGGAAGAACGAGCAGTAAACCTCAGCGCAACATCCGTTTCAGGGCACGAGGCTGATTGTAGCTCAAGGCGCCATTCGCCTAAACAGTAATGTGAAATAACCTTGAGAATAAGGGGAGTTACCGAAAAGGCTTGCCAAAACAGTGTTAGCCAAAGAAACCGGGAATGTTGCGGATAAAGATACGTTGGGCCATTTCGCTATCTCAGAGTGTTTTAAAAAAAGGGTTGAGTGAGCACTAAGATCCCAACTTGGTAAGCGGCACCAACCTTTGTTTACCCAACGGAATAGTCAACGTGGTCTCAGAGTATAACACTCGGTGGGGAAACGCTCAGCTGATATGCGGTGTACGGGACTTAGTTACTGAAGACTGTCCAACCTGAAAATTTGATCGCATATTAGAGGTGCTCCGAAACATGCGCTAACGAACGGCCATATTACTCACACGACAGCCCTAGTCAAGGAAGGAAAATTGGAATAAACGATGAGCAACCACGGCGAGTCTGTTGACAACTTCGTCGCGAACAGTTCAAGTTTCCTAATTATGGAGCAAAACAGAATGCACAGAAGCATTAGATGTTACTCCTTTTAACGACAAATAGGTGCTTTTTGACGTCCAAGATGACGCAGGTTGGCAAAAGCAACCCTCACCTTTGCTATCTTCACTGACATCGCAATACAGGTCAACGAGATAGTGCTATCCAAGTACGTGGAACTGTCCACAGCCTCAAGCGGTTTGTCTGCAATAAAGAAGATAGGAGTGGGAATGTCCCAGTCCTGAAGCATCACATCACATTTTGAAGGTGCAAATCGCATTCCATGCAAACTATCCCGGTCATTAACCTTGTTCAGCATGGTCTGCATGTCCTCAGGAAGGGGACTGAGTAAGACAACACAATTCGCATACTCAATGTTGATCAACGCCGAGAAGAAACTCAACACCAAGCTTACTGGGTTCCTCAAGTGTACCTTCCAGAACGTTGTCCGTGACCGAATTGAACAGGAAAAAAGGAAATATGGAAATCTTGACGAACACCACTAGGAGTGGCGAACGCCAGAGACCGCTGTCCATAACCTCTCGTCCAGCTTATACTGATCATATAAGGATTTTAAGAGACTAACTTATTTCTCTGGAACTCCCAGAGGATGCCATGCGCGACTGATTCGGAAGCAGCCTACAGGTCTAAAAAGACCAGTAATTAACCTAGTTAGGAGAGATACTAGGCTGATACCTCCGTCGTTTTCACATAGACTTTACTTGTAAACGGGAATTACTGGTGACGGGCAACAGTCACGAGGCACTCCTTTGGTTTCTCAAATCGTCCGGAGGAGTTTCGTCTATCCTGACACCAAAATGTCTCCACCACCTCCGAAGAGAAAACGGAGTAGGAGATATGATCAAGCAACATGGTTGCGTTTCAACAATCTAAGCTCCAGGACCACCTCTGCTTTCAAAGTGAGACCGTCACAGAGGAAGAACTCCTCATTTAGGTTTCGTCGTCTATACAGTCCGATCGTAGCCGGGTGAACCGACTCTCAAAACGTTCGGTTGGCCTGTCAAACCTGTGCGAGTGGCCGGTTGGAAGTGAACCACTTTTTCAAGCACAATCTCATTTACATTAAACGCAATTTTCAAACAAATGCTACCCTCGTCCCTTACAGTAGTTTTACACAGTGGTGGTCACCGTCTTGACACATGTATCTAATAGGCTTGCGTTTAAATTCGCGTCGGTCGCCGTCATATTCGGAGTCAGGTGAAAGCGAGGGACGCTTGATTACAGTGTTTATCGATGCGGTAGAAACCAAATTTTGACGCAAGTACACATAACCCCCCGGAACATACGTCGTCACAACAAGTCTTTGTAACTTGTGCCACCTGTTCCAGTGTCCAGTAGATTTTTCTATCACACTTAAAGCGGATAATTTGTTCGTCTGTACCTCCTGATGAGTAGTTATTACACTCTCTTTGCTCAAACGCAGTAACGAGTAAGGAACCTCCGAGCAAACGACGGAATAAAACGGGCACACACAATAGCATGATCCGGGTCCAAGTGGTTGCGCTAAAATGCATGACAGCCCTTAAGAGAGAGGTGCCACCTGTAAAAGACCGATTTACGTCCACAGCTGAGATGCGTAGCACGGTCTCCATGCAACACAATGCTTCTTCCCCACATATTCTGATGCTTCGACGTGGCGGTCATTGTTCAATGCATCACTCCGGAGGATTATATCGACTAGGACTTCGGTCCTACCAAGTACATGGGCATCAACAGGTCCAAGAGGAGAAGTCGGACAGAATGCAGTTACATTCGTACGTTGCAGAACTGACTGTGTGGAGGTACTTAGATAGAGAGGCGCAATCATGAGTATACAGAATGACTAATTTCGTGGTTGCAGCACTGTCTTCTTCCGAATGACGAAAAAGACGGTCAGAAAGGGTACCTTCAAACGAAGAGCACTCCGATCACCTAACGGTTGATCATGAAGGATGGTCAGAAGAATGTGGGTACCGTTCAAAACCCTGCTGTGGCTTTGCATACATTTACTGCACGTAGAAATGGTCAGAATTAGGCACCAATGTCTCACTCACTGTGCCATCGAGCTACACGAGCCCCTCACGGCCAAATGAGTTAGACTCCAAAGAATGTTCATCTCTTGCTGTCCCACAGGTCAGATTTTCAAGTCAAAAACTTCGTGTGAGATCACTAAAGCCAACCCTGTTCCGTGACATAATCGAACGGGAAGTAAGGGAGTTGTTTTTCCGACGGTGACATTCAACCATTAACACTTCTGCGTTCTATTGTCCCACAGTTTCTGTGCCTTCCTTGTAACTTATGGTGAAAGGTGGTTTCTAAATTTGACAACCGGTAAACTTCAGTGTTTTTGATGTCCACATTCCTCAAAAAGTCGATCCGAAAGTTGCTATGGCAAACAATATCTCAAATGCGACAGCGTAGCAATTTGGTGTGATGAAAATGACTAAGCATACACCGACGTCCAAGAGGGTTAAAAGAAATGGGAAAAGAAGCATGGCTAGTCGGTATGGGAAAGCTCTTGTCGTGGTATCGTCGCTAACTAGGCATGCAATTTGTCTTGAACGTTAACCAGTATGGCTGCTGACGGTTAGAAGAAACCGCAAGTCAGCCAGGCAATGACGTAGACACGGGTTATAAAAGTCTTGATCGTCCAAGTGAGCATGGCTGGTAAGTGTCTACCTGGTTCAGGGGTTCGCGATCATTCACGCGGTTGGTTGGAAAGATTCCCAGAAATGGCGGTATGGCAGTCAACGGCGATCCTGCGCCCCACAAAGCTATTTCTCATGAGCCTCCATCGTTTTTTGGTTCTCCTCTCTGAATTCTTTTCACTTTTCCCTGCGTTCGTCTTCATTTATTAATCTGTTACTCTGTGGACTATCATCAGGACCGATGGCAGTCCGAGCCACAGTGCCCACGGATCTCCCTCAATGCTGAAAATGATTATCCAAGAGAGAAAAACGTGGTGTCTTACAGATGAGAGAGCGGTAGGCAAAATTTGGAAGAATATTAGCAGCTGAGAGAAAGTAAGTTATGGAACTTATAAAGAAATCCAATATGGGTCGAATCACTCACACAGCGAGGTTTGGAATGATTGGACCAAAATGCATTGCGGTAAGAAAAATTCCCCAGAAGAATCATGGAATATAATGCGAAATTGAGATAAAACTTTAGCAAAAGGGAGTATAGAAGTCTGAGAAAAGAGATGCGCGCACGAACAGACTGTCAAAATTTATTACATTCGGAGTGTCCCTTATGAACCGGGACTATTCTGACATACTGATAATAAACGGAAGGATAAGAAACGATTGAGATCGCACAGGATTCCATAAAAGCAATTCTGATTGATGCAACATGTGGTAGTTAGGATCAAGCGACATAATTCGAGCAAATGTAAGGATGCATAGATTCACACAGTTTAATAATGTACTGACGATGCCAATTAGTCGTCAGCCATGTCGAGCATCCTTTGCTAAGGCTGCAACTGATGTAACCTGCAAGGTGGACATATGATGGCTTGATATAGCGAAATGAATCAGTTTTCTCCCTTATGGGTTAGCATAAGGCCAAAATTGTTGCGCAAGATATTTGCTCGATCAATATTTTGTTCGTCATCTTCAGTTTCATGGACGAAGTGATAATCGAACGGGTATAGGAATGGTTGCTTACAGGCAGAATAGTTGTGTCTATCTAGCAATCACTGCTGGGTGTGTAACATGTCCAAATGTTTGGAATTTCAATCAATATACGAAGAGTCCATATAGGCAGTTAAGTAAGGTTATATGAGTGTAGTACAAGTGTTGAAAACAAGAACCGTACAATGAAGAGATGAGGTATTAAGACAAAACACATTAGTAATTGGTCTACGTACAATGGATTACCCAGGTAGTGCTAAGTTCATTATCACCTGGACACAATGGTGGTTTTTAAGATGCACAGTTAGCATCTGGGAAACAACGCGTTTGTTCATTCAGGCGCTCTGGATGAAACGTTAAGAGAGATTTTGTTTAATGGGGTACAGCAGTGAACGTTTCTGTTACCTATGAGGTGAGCGGAAGTAAGGGAATGGGGAAGTGAAGGCTCCTACAGAACCTGTCTTGCAGGTGCCCTGTTGCTCTCATTCACAGCTCGGTTGTTTATCTGCAAAGTGGGAGCACTTTGGTATTGCTTACTTAGACAGGTGGCTTTACCAATTAGGTCCCACCTAACTCCTATTTTACTTTCTGGTTAGAGTTTGATTTTCTTGCTATGATTACATGACATCCAACCAAGCAAATGCACAAATGACGCACTGCTACCAATAATGACGAGGAGGATGATGCGAAGATATCGCAACGTCTAGTGTGAAGTTACTAGTAGAGTGATTAATCCATACTCGCTTCACATATACGCACATGATAGTTCAAACCTCTGTCCACATGGAGATAGGTACTTCTGATGGGCCGGGACTAAACCTTGTCTAGTGTCGTAGTTACAGGCAATGAGGCCAAAACGTTTACTTGAATGTGAATGCTGCGGTGTAATGATGCGAATGGTGTTGGACGTGTGGGTCAATCCAAATATCCGATCACCCAACAGAGACCGAAAGTTTTGAATTCGTAGCAACAATGAGGACACGCACTTTCTCAAACCATGGATGGGAGTAGAATAACAACCACAATTTTTACGTAGACGAAAAACATGAGATTACCGACGTCCGATCTACGACATCGCATGTTGCAACGTGAGAATCTGACTGTACAACCACTAAGAAATTTACAACGGAAGCGAATACAGATTAGGCCACAGCCCGAAAGAAAAAGGCACGCTTAAAGTATGAATGAGGCCTACCGTAGACTCCAGTAGAAATACATGGAAATGCAATCGTCTGCAACTGGTTCTCTGTGCACAGCTCTAAGGCACGTTGATAAGTGGACTGTAGCAAATCGGGCTTTTCCCCAATAGGTCCGACACAATGAATGATGTCTGATATTGTCAAACAGAGACGGTGGGAAAGAAAGAACAAAAGAAGTTTGAAGTCTTACGCTAACAAACCACACAAGTAAACAGCTGTGCCGAGAGAAGTCAGGCTGCACGAACCGTAACAAGAATGATCAATGCAATAGCAAAATTAGGGCTAAGTTCGTATCTAAATCAACCTAAGCAATGAATTGAATTTATTACCAAGTGACAATGCTTCAAACTTTAGGCAAGCGTTTGTAGATAAAATTGACCGCGGATAAATGTATAGTGTAATGGTGAAATAAGTCAGCTTTAGGTTACGAATTCAAAACGGAAGCGGAACCTGAAGTTGAAGTTCTCAGCTTTTTACTACAAGGTATGTGTTTCCATGCGATATACTGTCATGACAGGTTGACTACAATTCAATGGCCTAATCCTAAACAGTGGGATCAGTCAAGATGACCGGGAGTCGAACACACAACAGTATGACTGTCTGGCTAAAAACCGGCGTTGCTAACACTGGATCAAACCTACCGAGAAGGTAGATCGTAACCGTAGCATCCTACAGCATTTTGGTTAAACTGTTTACAAATTTCCAGCCAACAGGCTATAAGGAGGGGGCAATAGGGCACTGATGGGAAACCACGTACAATTATGTGATCATGAACATAGAGCTACTACCCACGATTGCCAACGATCCGAGGAACTTGTATGTTAATAGTTGCCGTGCAGACATATACATATCCATCATGTCGACTCAACTGAGTGAACGCTGATCGCACAAGTTCGTTTATGTTCAACCTCAGACAACAGTTGTCTACGTAATCATGGGGATTGTTCATATATCACATGACACATGTGGGACTTGTTTACGTGTATGAACTATGTTAGCAGAATGCAATAAGTTCATGTAAGTAATGGGAAGGACTGAGCGAAATCTTGCTCAGGCAATCGATCCCCTGCATCATTTAGTGGATTCCATATGAAACATTAGGACGGGTGGTTGGCTGAGTCCAAATCTGAAAGTACCGAGCTCCCAGAGTGGCATTGCAGCTCGGACGATAGACCGTTTGCTGCGGTTGGGCATGCTGTTTTTGTCACTGGTTCGAATCCGGCGAAGCTCAGAGTTGTCACAACTTGATCTCTTCGGAGTGAAATTTTGCCGGGGTATAAATCTTGCGTTGTTCAGCTGGCGTCTGTTAAATACACGCTGAAAAATGTCACGAATGACCAGCCAACAGTGAAAGACAGACAAGTATAAAATCATTTGTCTCCACACTGCGGCTCTTTGGCCTGACGATTGATACAGGACACACTCGACTATATAGATAAACCGCTCCTATCTTGCTTCACTTGCAGGATGAGCTTTCAACCCATTAGGGTGAATATAAGGGCTGAAGACTGACAAGCCACTTAAACCCGAGAAATATATTTAAGTTGAAATAGGTCAAGATTAGATTAGTTTGTGGCCGGTATAACATGTTTAACCGGAAAACGTTTCGTTGCTGACTTGTGGCGCCAACTTTGTGTTTAATACAGGTAGGCTACGTGACTATCGTACGTATACCATATATATATTTGTTACTAACAGTTACATAGCCTCTGTAATCGCAAATTTCACAGGTTTGTTAACAGAATCCAGACACTTTTTATCACTAGAACGAACAAGACGGTTAACAGACGAAGCGCTATGGAGAAAAGCACTGTGTACTGACATAGCAGTACCCAACTAACGATAGCATGAATCATATCTGGCTTCAAACAGCTGGGGAGTAGACATGCGTACAAGTTCACGTGAAGAGAGCTCGATTAGAAGACCAGTTTATGAGAGCCCCAAGTAGACCGCGCAACAAATGAAACCGACCGGCTTCAAATCAGCAAAACGTAAGCGTACATATGTGAAGGTGTTATTCATGCGAACAGGACAGCTATGTACAGAGGACAATCACTCAAAAAAATTAGGTCTTATGACACCCGTTTTGCAATCTAACGGTTATCCTAAAAGGTTCCGAGAAAGTTGATTTATTGTGAAAATTGTCATTCAAAGCGATAGTCACTACCGAAAAGAACAGTCAGTCAGCAAGGATGCTTTTAAGAGTGGTTACAATGTGCGTTGGACGGTATAGAGATGAGCCGGTTTGATTAAGTGAACATCCAATGAATCCGAACGCCATGTACCCACCCGGGCACACAAACGACCACGCTTCGAAATCGGCCTGCTGGAATCGCTTTACAGTGTACTTAGCTGCAGAGAAAGTGATATAAGAAACAGAACGATAACTGACCTCGAGAGTGAAGGAACACTTTCCAAAACAAGTGCAGAGGCTTACGTTACCAGTGAACGGTGGTCATCAAAACACGTGGAGACCGGTGCTCAGAGTCGACCACCAGCAGTGTTATCGAACCCGTTTATGCATTCAGAGGACTAGCACAAACTAAATCACGATTTTTGCTGTTTTCGAGGGCTTCGCAACTAATCGACTCAAGATGGTTCCATGGGTTCAGCAATGATTACTCGTGGACCTTCAACCCAATGACTGACTGTGTCGCTTCTAGTTGTCTAATGTATGAAATGACTCATGGCGTATTAAATATGGTAGTGATGACTTAATACGAAACGGTTGCATCTACCACGCTTTGTCTTCTAATTGTTTTGTTCAGGGAAACCACATAAAAACTTTCTGAGAAACGACGCAACTTGAACTGTACAGACAAGCTTCCCCGTTATTGGTTTTGAACCGAAGCATGCTTACTCACATTTGGCGGGCAGCTGGAAACCACGCGTGATTTTGGCGCTCCCGGCAGGGCATCCCTTGAGTTCCAGACATGCTCTGGACAAATCAGGACCGGCAGCTCGATGAATCGCACCATCCACACCACCACCTCCAGCAAGACGAGCATTGGCTGCATTCGCTATGGCATCCAACTGCAACTTGGTTATATCGCCAGACCACAGGCTAACACGTAATCCGAGATCAGAAGCCGGATGCTTGGTTTGAGCCTCCCGACCTAAATTAAAAAAGGAAAAGATGCAATTTCCGCGACGGAGGTGCTGTCAAGGCAACACAAGACAGGGAAGCCTGCCACCACGAAAGAAGGCTAACAATGAGCTAGAATATAGGAGTGTTCGCGAAACCTTAGTGATCTGTTTATTATATCCCATACATCAAAAACAACCACGGCAGCAACTACTACAATGTGGTGTGGCGGATTCAATAATTTAGATTAGTCCCAATTCAGTTGGATTCGAATCAGGTATGTACAAACCTGGCAAGTTGAACTACGAAGCCACGTCGGGAGCTCAGAAATCTCACATTTAAACTCTGTTATCCATCCAATCCACCAAATGGAATCCACCAAATGATCCACAGGACCCAATGCCCAAGCAGGATTTTTCATCAGTTCACACTGGAATCTTCTAACGCCACCGTTGGCCATTGGTTTGGCGGATAACAGTCCAAATGTGGAATTTCTGAGCTCCGACGTAGCTTTGTAGCTCAGCCGGTAGAGCGCTTGCCGCGTTTGGGCATGCTGTTTCTGTCACTGATTCGAATCCAAATGAAACCCAGAGGTTTCACAACTGGGCTTCATTTAAACTGCATTGTGCTTTACTCATTCCAGAGGAGTGGACATTCGGCCAATGGACACAGTGGTCACACCAACCATTCAATAACAACGATGGCGGTAAATCAAAGGCTCACAAGGTAGAAGAGAGAAAAAAACAAAAACCCTTAGGATCGGCTACTGTTTAATCGCCATTTTATGCGATTTATTGCGAACGTCTAACGTACGGAATAACTGATACAGTGTGACGAAGCAGAGATTCGGACAGGTTTCTAGGGCTGCTGCGGAGTACAGATCTAGTAAACACTTTACATGAATTACGAGACGGAGCATGGAGAAGACTGTTGACAGGTGTTCCATAGGTGTTGGAATCCGTGAACCTAATCTGGACATATTAGTTGCCAGTTACGGAAAACGGACTGTTCCGTGTCGAAGACAATTTTTAAATAGATTCAACTGACAACATGAGTAGGTGGCAACCGAAGTATTGTGTCAATTTGGGAAACGTGATGATGCCCAGGATTCGGTCGTCTGAGTGGAAAGACGACGGGAGTCAAAGTAGTATAAGCAAGGGAGGTTGTACAGCATGCATCCTAAACCGGCTACACTTCATATAGCTCCACTGACTGTTGAAAACACAAACTTAATACACCTATCAGATGTTGTTGACTGGGCAGTCTTTCGGTCAAGCAAACCTACAATGCACTTGAAAGAGACTTTACAACCACTAACAAGAAAATCGGATAGTGCTATCTTATCGTATCATCTTACATCGTATAAAAACGGACGAGGGTCAGGGTCCCCTGGGCATGAAAAGTGCCGGTTTTCGCACCGCGTCGGTAGTTGCTAATTAACACAAGATAGCAGCGTCATAAACTGCCAAGAATATACTGGTAATCAATGCCACCTTAGTGAGCCGGGCAAAAGTAACCAACGATCAGTACGCTTCGGCATTGTTCACGTTATTCCCACACCAAAGTTACACGTCTGAAAACGTAGACCAGATGTGGGATCTCTAGCATCCTTCACTTGAGCTAACACTTAGACAGAAAACCCTCAATAAGCTTCGAACGGATTTGAAAAACCATCAAAAATCTGATTATCCTTTGTAGACGATAGTTCTGTGCCCATCAAATGAAATAGATTAGGATTCTTCTTGTAACGAGTAAGATGGGTCTTATCATACAGTTGGATTGATGAGGCAGAGCAACGTCTTAGGACCGCTATTTATTGTAAGCGTATAGAAGTGGATAATAGTCTAAACTACATACCTGGTTGTGCTGGAAGTATTTGTCAGTACAGATCATCATCATCATCATCATCATCATCATCATAGACAGCAATACATCAGTGGTTAACACGAATGCTTAACTGCCACACAACCATGAAGAAAAAGCAAACCCCATATAGAAAGAGAGAAGGAAAAAGAAGGGGACGGGAAGGGACCTAACTACTGAAAATGACTACGTCCCTATTCAAACATTCAGCATCAAGGTGCCTACACCTTGCAAACAACACAACCGAGCTGCAAGTGAGAGTAAGGCTGTCAGTACAGATAGCACACAGTTTCATAGTCTCATAGTTTTCCAAAAACACTAAGAACCGGAAGTTGACCGAGGAAAGAAGTCATGGCTAGACTCTAACAAAAAAGTGTTCCAAGTTCTTTAAAAGATAGCGGCAGAGTTCCCGACCCAGTGCCAAAAGTTCTTACGGTATGAAACAGTATGGCGGCTATTTCACACTAGGAGAGCAAAATAGGAGTTACTCAAGGGGGTTAAATGAAACAGGACCTTTGTTTTAAAAAAACCGCAATGTACACCGCAGCGATCAACAACGAATTGAGAGAACTCATAATTGTGTATACAAAATAAAGTGCAGGGATAATTCACAAGTTTGCAATGGATGGTATGCGTGAAAACCAAAAATTCGAATAAGCGATCATCGAAGACAAGTTGTGCATCATTATTCCGGAAACATTTTTAACATCAAACCACGGTCACAAATTACTCAGAGGATGATCATGCACCGAAAGTGAAAACTGCTATTGAAGTTGGCCCGGAAAATATCCAGACAATTAAAGAAGGATTTAAAACTGAAGTGAAACGTTTCATTAAAGAGACCATCGAAATCACCAGAGCCGAAAATGCAGCGCACAAAATCAACTTCCATCAGTAGCCAGATGAGCTGAGTCCGCAGAGGATAAGGCAATGTTTACCACGTGTTCGCTTCTTGAAAATAATAGATTCTAGAGACAACTTAATGATCTGCCGATACCATTTGTTTTTATCGACACATGATCCATTCTACCGACATCAACATCCGAAACGCTATACTTAATCCTGTCTCAGTACTACCAACTTAGGACCTGCAGCCGTCGAAGCAACACAGTGAGTGACACCTTGCCCACCTCAAACAGTCTTGAGTTTGTGATTAGCTCATCTGGTCAACAGTTTCTGTGTCACGAACAAAATGTCGCTAAGCTACATTATCACTGGTGGTTCGTAAGTTGTTCTTAAATTGTGAATTATCAATCGGTTTCGGGCATACTGGGAAGGCTTAGAAGCAACAGTATCAACGAGTTGGAGCAGAGGGCAACCCATTTGAAATACAGACAGAAGCACAAAGTAGTGAAATCTTCCAAAACAATCCTATGAGTGTTACCAGAGGAGTGTATATTGAATGTGCTTACGCAGACCATGATGAACAGTGATGAGGCTTGTTCGTTTAGGCGGCGGACAAAAAAGAAGTCAACATCAAAGTAAAAATGAGGAATCATAACCACACTGTGAGCGAGAAAACACCAGGAAGCAAAACCCTCAGAGTGATATACTACTTGGTTTGGTTTCTCAGCATTTGTTGACGAATCCTCTCCGATCGACGCGGTGTTTCCTCCTGGGTTATTGATCTTCTGGTTCGTCGCGCCGGCATCTCGTGCCACTTTGCCAACTCACTGGCATGCACTCGTTTCGTCTCGCCGTCCTTCTTGATATTATTACCAAATACGGACCTTTCCATTTAGGCAAAAGTTTTCTTGATCCTGGCCCGCTGGTACCCGTGTTCCGATGATCTCGATACTTCACCCGTTCTCCTAGGTTGAACAGTCTAGTCTTGCCGAACCGTTGCCTTGCGGATTGCTCCTTCGTGCGTGCCTGCACTGCCTTCAGATTTCGTTTGGCTCTTTCCCTTTCGTCAACCAATTCTTTAGTGGAATCAATACACTCTGACCATATTCCAATGTCCTGATCCACCCGAAGTCGAGGGGTTCTGCTGTACATCAATTGAAATGGAGATTTCTTCGTGCTCGCCAGCACAGACGCCCTGTAGGCCAACAACACCAGTGGCAACGCAGACCCCCAGTCTCTTCCTTTGGCTGATAACCATTCTTTGACCGTTCGGTTACGTTCAGTTAGACCATTCGTTTGTGGGTGATATGGCGTCGTTCGCATGCGCTTGATTCCCAGTTGTTGCATGTGTTCGAAATTCCTCGCTTTCGAAGCATGGTCCCTGATCTGTCAAGATCGCCTTTGGTACACCGTGGTTTGCTACGATGTGCTTCATCACCATGTCTCCCACCGTAGATGCTTTCTGATCCGGAACGCCAGTCGCTTCGATCCAACGAGTAAAGTGTTCTGTCATGATCAGAACGTACTGGTTACCGCGGGCGCTCAGTGGAAATGGGCCCATAAGATCCATAGACCAGAGTTCACCGATTTCGGAGACTGGTATTGGCTGTAAGGGCTGTTGGGCTCCCCGATTGTCGCTTTTCAGTAACTGACACTGTTGGCATGCAAGCACGTAAGTTGTCACATCCTCTTTCATTTTCGGCCAATATGCTCTTTGTTGCAACAGATCGTACGTCCTAGTGCATCCGGTGTGTGCCATTTCATGGCAGTCTGCCACCACTTTCCTCCTCAGTTGTCTCGGGATGACTACCACGCACGGGCGCCCAACGCCACGCTGCCATGTCAATACGCCTGCACTGTTTAAGCCAACTCTTTTCCATTGGGATGCGATTATTTTCAGCTCCTCATCCTTAGTATTTGTGGGGATTCTCACGCCTCTTGCCAGAGCTTCAATCACTTTCCGGAGGACCTTATCTTGACGTTGTAGGCGTACTAGCGTTTGTGGGTCCTGCTCCATTATTAAGCCGTTGACTCCAACGGTCACTTTGGGGAGTTCGTCGTCTACTTGTGGTCGAGAAAGAAAATCCGCGACGCAATTGCTCAAACCAGGCACATGGTTGATCGTGAAGTCATATTCCTGTAAACGTAATGCCCATCGGGCTAATTTGCCTCTCGGGTCCCTCGCAGTCATGATCCATTCCAGGGGTTTGTGATCCGTCTCCACGTGGAACTGTTGACCCAACAGGTATGGCCTCCACTTGTCCAGTGCCCAGACGATTGCCAAACATTCCTTTTCAATAGTCGAATATTTCTGCTCCGTTGGAGTCAGGACTCTGCTGGCATACTCGATTACTCCTTCCTTTTGCTTGAGTACTGCCCCAATGCCACGGTCACTGGCATCTGTTGCTACGATGAACGTTTCTTTTGTGTTCGGTAGTTTCAACGTCAGTTGTTGCTCGTTCATCGCTTGTTGCACTCGCTTGAACGCCCTCTGGGCATCGTCGGTCCATTCAAATTTCTTGTCTTTTCGAAGGAGTTCGTACAATGGCAATGCAATGGAGTGAAAATTTTTCACGAACCGACTGTAGTACCCCGCTTGACCCAAAAATTGTCTCAGGGTTCGTTTGGAATTCGGAGCCACGGCCTCTCTAATTGTCAGTATTTTCTCCGGGAGAGGCTTGATTTCACCTTGACCCACCTTGTGTCCCAGTAACACCACCGATGATCGTCCGAGCTGTGACTTATCAGCATTGATCCGCAGTCCTGAGTTCTTAATGCGATTCAAGACAGCATCTATATGGGCAGCATGTTCCGATTCCGTGTTGCTGTATATTACGATATCATCTCCGTATACCGCCACATTATCCAGTCGTTTTACCAGCTGAACCATCAGGCGCCGAAATGTGAACGGTGCCCCGGATAGGCCAAACGGCATGCGCTTGAACTGATACTGTTTTTCGCCTACCGTGAATGCGGTCTTCTCACGATCTGTGGGTTTAATTGGTACTTGCCAGTATCCGGAGCGTAAGTCCAAAACTGTGAACAATTTCGCCTGCTGTAGCTTGTCAAAAATATCAGCGACGGACGGTATTGGTACGACTGTATTCTGTGTTACCTCATTCAGCCGTCTAAAATCCACACAAAAGCGGTACTTCCCGTTGGACTTCTTCACCAGGAGAACAGGCGAGTTGTACGGACTGTTGGCTTCTTCGATAACATCCTCGCTCAGCATGTTCTGTATTTGTCTCTTCAAATCCACCTCAAGATGAACCGGTATCCTGCGAGGTCCGTGAGGTCGAAATGTCCCGGTTGTTGGTATTTCATGTGCAATCCAGTTGCAAAATCGGTACGGATCATCGTCATTCGCAAATACTTCCGCGTATTTCCCGACCGTGGGCTGGAGCAAGGGGGCTGTGCAAATGGGGGTTTTAGCCTTACGTACTTGGTTGACCACTTTTTGAGCTTCAAGTCAATTACGGCATCTGTTGCAGCGAGGAAATTGGCTCCGAGTATCGTTTGCCTGGGTTCTGGGGACAAAATGAAACGGTGCTTTACGATGTGTACGCCGATACGTACACCACATTCTTTCACACCGTCAACCAACAGACTATGACCTTCAACCGTCCTAATCATCATGGATCTCGGCTCTAGGCTTCGCTTTTCTGCACGAGCAATCAACGGAATAGCTGCCCCTGTATTGACTAAACAATGTTCCACCTCTCCATCAACTTCAACCTGTATGTACGGCCCCCCTCTCAATCGCTCCCATTACTAGTTGACCCGCCCAACGAAAAGAACAATCACGAAACACTTTATTTTTAGACCTCTGAGACAGCCGGATTGAGCGACCCTTCTTCCAATGTCCTTTCCCCCCACATATGAAGCAGCCTCCTGGTTGATCGTTCTTCTGTGATGCTGTTCTCAAGGCAGCTACATCCGCTGCGAGTTGCTCCATTGACTTCTGCATTTCTTCCAGTGTCTTCTTGTCCGTATTGCTGTTTGCATCCACTGAGGCCACGGACATTACTGCCAACTCTCGCGTTATCTTCGCCAGCTCGTCAAGGTCCATCGGCCGAGCGACATGGGCAATCCGGACTTGGCCGCGAACCGCCATCGGGAGACCTTCAATAAACTGTTCCGTCAACAACTGTCGTCGTGATTCTTGATCCAATCCTGGCAGAGCCCTGTCCAGCAAACCTTGCGGAGTGGCAGAAAACACGGACGGGTCCGTTCCTTGTCCAAGTCTGATCGCCTTGAACCACCGCATGGCCTCCTGGCGGTCGGCCGAGATGTCAAACGCGGCCACCAGCGCCTCATTCGCAGCGGCCCACTCCAACTTCGCTGAGCCTCTTCGCGCTGCGTCCAGCACCGCCTTCGCCCTGCCCTTCACTAGCGTCCGCAGGGCAGCCAGCATCCCACGGTCGGTCTTGACTCCGACCACTTCGGCCACATCCCCCAAGTCCACCAGGAACGTCCGGACGTCTCCGTCTTCGAACGGTTGTGGCCAGGGAATTTTCATCCTCGCGTTCGTCACGGCACCAGTTGTTCTGTTCGCAAAAGACGCTTGGCCAGCGAGTTCGTTTATTGCGCAAACTTCCGTACAGGTCATATCAAAAACTAAACCACAAACGCGTGCACTCATTTGCACGGCACACATGCACTCACATACATTGGGTAACAGTACGTTGTCATTCGCCTTGGCGAAAGTTCTCACACAGCACGTATACACTGTTCCGATAGTCTCTTCTTGTCCGTCGCGTCCGGGGCTTGTCCTCTTGCCACTGAATGTCGTCTGTGGGTGATATACTACTTGTGAGTAGTATACTACTCACAACGAAACTGCCTGATATACAACAATCACAAACACTCCTGTCATAACGAGCTTAATTCTTACAGAGAGTAAATGCGACTTTGCTAGGGACGAATGGAAGTCACCATATGGCATTTATCCGAACAAAGCTGAGACACGTAGCTGCATGTATGAGAGCCTGATACTATTAACCACCGAGAACGGTAAGACAAACGATGAATTGTAGGAAGCGGGAACTTACCTTCCGGTGAAAGATTCCAGGGAGGAATTTCGTTCAAACGTACGACCGACATCGCCCGGTAATCAACCTGGAGAGGCTCTAAAATTCGCAGATAGAAAAATGGGCAAATCATACTTCTTGTCACCTTGAGAAAAGTTCCGGAGAGAAATTTGCACAAAGTTCTAAGGGACATTAAATTCATGTCACGTGGATAGTCAGAGAAGACACCTGAACGAGCAAAACGGCAAGTAAGGAAAAGCGAGCAAGTAATGAAAAACACAAACATAACATAAAAAAGACAGTTTAGAGAGGACCGGGAATTATCGAATAAGAGCTAGTTGAAAGCTGAGTTAGAAAAAATACGAGAGATAAAAGGTTTACAAGATGAGAGCACATCATATATAATGACTCCGACCTATACTGATACCTTAGCGAGGTGGTCGGGCTTGTGTACTGTTTTGATCCGGCGGGCTATGCTGACTAGAACTCCGGTCCTTCCAGGTGCAACCTTGAGAGAAAAGCCAAAGGGGAGCAGTCAGACGGAAAGCAGTTACGATCACAGGACTGTATGTCGCACTACTGATCGCGTAGAAGTACTTAGTTAGTGAGGCACGATACTATGGGCATACAGTAGAACTATTTTCATAGTTGCGGCACTGCTGTCTTTCGTATCAGGAAGAAGGGGGTTAGAAAAGGTACCCTTAAACAAAGAGCACTCCGATCGCCCAACGGTTGACCGTGACCGCCGGCGTATTATCCAATACGGTCGAAAAACATCA
>QNGE01000104.1:398506-436635 GCA_008508345.1 Paragonimus westermani
GAATACACAACGCCTTTCTGATTTGCGTCGACAGACTTTTACCGACGTATTGAGTCTGACAGCGCACAAGCGACTGTTCACTGGGATCCAATCGAGCAAACATTGCTCTGTTCGGGAACTCAGTGCGATTCCCAATTCAGCTTGACCGCGAGATTCAGCTTCGGCGTCACCAGAAACCGTGAGACAGAAGCGCTAGGATCGAGAGTTATCCAGAGGTAAGCTCAAATGGATGGCTGTGCGAGAATCATAGACTCGCGTCTCCAACACACAGTACACATCAAGCTTCAGACTTGTGAGAGTACTTGCCAGAGCAGCTTGCTGGCCGACTTGTCGGAGAGCGCGGACATTGAAGGCGCCAGTGTTAACCAGTTGTCTTGGTCTCAGAAAACAAACATCGTCCGAAGGCACATGGAAGGCAGAGTGAATAGGGCGTAAAACAGTAGGAGAAAGTCGTGATCGGTCAGTAACGTCACTGTCGAGAGAACGATAACTTCTGATACTTCCCGGTCGTTTATGCCGCGGAAGGGGGTTGACTTGAGTGACCCGGCGCCGTGCCTCTGACTCAGAAGTCTGATCAGCAAGACAACAGGATATAGGGTTTTCTTGGGGGACCCTACTAGGAGCCAATGACTCAAGAGTCTGACTCACTTGGCAGTGAGGGGCTTGCCTAGCCCGGGGGCGCAGGGAATAAGACAATAATGTCTGATTCTGAGCACTGCTGCACGCAGCGAATGTACTCGAAGCTACATCGGACTTTTGAGGGATATTTCATGTTTTTCGACCGTATTGGATAATACTCCGGCGGTCACAGTCAACCGTTGGGCGATCGGAGCGCTCTTTGTTTGGGGGTACCTTTTCTAACCCCCTTCTTCCTGATACGAAAGACAGCAGTGCCGCAACTATGAAAATAGTTCTACTGTAGGGCCGGCTCATTTTCAGAAGCCGCTTGATACTAGTGATTTTCTCACTGAATGACGAGTTCCAACTTGTGGTCTAGATGCAAATCCAGAGGTTTGTATCTAGTGCCCACGGCACTGCTGCAGATATGGAGAATAGTGATAGTCTGCTCTACCTGCTTGGCACTCGCCAAATGCTTAGACACTAGCGATATCACCACGTGGACTCACCAGCCTGGCGGTTCTTAAAAGCTGCATCAGTACATGATTGTGCGGCACAGTGTCCCCTAAAGCATCATGGTTTGCTACCTCTGCAGCGGGTGCCCCCCTCCCCCTGGCATGGTTTCCTCTCTGTCCCATCTTGTCAACCCTGTGCACCTTGTGAGCCAATCAGGTGTCTTCTGGATTTGCTGATCTCCATTGGTTTTCACTTGCAATAAATGTGCAGTACACGTCGAGAGGACGCCTCCTCCCGAATTGAAGGCATGAGCGCAATTGTCGTTGATTTGTCAGTTTTATTTCAGGATCATTTTGGGGATGTCTGGTCTCCACGGCAGTTCCCAAATTTGGATGCAGTTGGAGCGGAGGTTGGGCGATCTTCACACACAATGAATAGCGGAGGTAGGAACAGAGGAGTGTACCTATTTCATTCACTAGTCGATCACCAATGATTGCACCATTTGCAACCAGGAACCGCATAGACCAATATTTGCATCATTCTCACTTTCTTCATTGCCCTAATTAATTTTGTCTCACTGGCTTCACACTTCTCCCGCAGGTCGGTTGTTGATTTCCTTTGTGCATGACAACCACAATTGTCTACCTCGATGTGCTTTCGGCGTTTATGATTGGTGTACATGGTTCACTTTGAGGGTCCCCTACAGAAACATGGTTTGCTGCCCCCACCGCTCGTGCTCCCCTCCTCCTGACATGTTTTATTCTTTGCCCCATCTTGTCAACTCTGTGTACCCTGTGAGCCAATCAGCTGTCTTCTCGAGTTGCTTATCTTCATTGGTATTCACCTGCAATAAATGTGCAGTACACGTCGGAAGGACGCCTTCTCCCGAACTGAAAACGTGAGCGCAATGATTTTTGATTTACCAGTTCCGTTTCAGAAACATCTTGGGAATGTCGTGTATCCACGACAGTTCCAAAATTTGGAGGCAGTTGTTGCGGAGGTCCCACGTTTCGAAATTCGATGGGGGTCCTCGTACCGCATCCGATCCACCGAACCCGCTTTTGGTGATAATCAGAGACGGGTGTATGCATACGTACCTATGGCCCACGCATTGCGCTCATCCACCGGTGTTCGAGAGAGGGCCAGCGCTCAACCGGGAAGCTAGGCCTATTTCAACGTGAAACAGAACGTGTGTGGCGACCCTATTTGTTTATGGCCAACTGCGTTGAAGTTGCAGTTAGCACTTGTACTCTCTCCCTTCTCCAAAATTTTGTATGCGCTTAAACGTTTGTTTGAACGAGTATGGTTACCCGCAGACCACCCGCGCACTCGAACGTTTCTGCTCCGGTGCCTGCTCGCGTGACGTTTTGCTGTGTTAACGTTTCACCCCGCTGTTCGCTCGCTCTCGTCGATTTCACGTGTCGGCAATATATTTCTCGTCTACTCGTTGCGTTGTTTGTAATTGATCGGCCATAGCCCGTGTGAACTCTACAAATTGGTGAGCCCGTTTAGGATATATATATCAGTGTGTACCTGAGTTCATTTTTTCCTTCCCTCATCACTTTCTGGGCGCCTGTATTGCATATATATAGTGCATATATATATCTGTATCATTTCCATTCGCTCGGTCGCTATGGACACTAAGGAGGTAAATTTCGAATTCTTGTTTTCGGTGTCGTTGACCACGCTAGCTGTTCCCGCTTTAGGGGATCTCGACCCAGAGCTGTGGTTCGCTTTGTTGGAATTAGAGTTCGGCAGCCGGCGCATAACAAATGACTTGGACAAGTTCTCGCAGTTTATACCGCGTCTTCCCCGAGATATGTTGACCCTGATAAGCAGACGATTCTTAAGAAAACACAGTCATCCGATAAAATGCGTTTGGAACAACTGTTCCAACGACTTCAGTTGGGTGACAAGAAGCCGTCGGTTCTTCTTCAGAAGATGCGACATGTAGCAGGTAAATCACAGCTACCCGAGTCGTTTTTGCAAGAGTTGTGGATTCAAAGATTGCCTGATTACACGCAGGGGCTACTTTCCGTGTTTCCCTCAGGTTCGTTAGGTGACCTTGCGGTTTCGGCCGACGCAATACGTGAGCGTTTCCTGGGCACAGGGCAGCCAGCAGTAGTTGAGCAGATAGTTAACGCGAACAGTTCCGCGGATCATGTGTTGGCCTCGAAGGACGTCGAAATAGCAAGCCTGCGGAAATCACTGGAATGCCGTGAACACAACCTCTCAGAAACAAACGCCGAGATAACTCAATTGCCGCGTGAAGCGGCTGATCTTCGTGCCAGCATTGAGCGCAATAGGTTACCGTCTAGAATTCCTCCAACGCGCGTCCGATCACCGCCCGGACCAAAAACTGGCAGTTTGTTGGTATCATGAGACGTATGGCGAAAACGCTAGACGATACCGATCGTCATGTAGGCGTCGTCTTAACAAACGTTCAAACTAGCAGGCCGGCGTGTTCTAGCGACGACAGCCACAGGCCAGTCAAACAGCAGTCACCTTCACTTTCTGAAAGATTTAACCTCCAAAATGCAATTTTTAATAGACACAGGGGCGGAGGTTGTTTTCATCCCGCATTCAGTAATGGATGCGCGACCAGAATCCGGCACTACTCTCCGAGGTGCAAACAGTACGCCCATTAGAACATTCGGTCGTCGGCTGTTGAATTTAAACTTTGGCCTTAGAGGCGATTTTCCCTGGGTTTGTCTAGTGGCCGATATTCCTTTCCCTATCGTTGGTATCGACTTCCTCCGACATTTCGATTTACTGGTCGACGCACGTCGATCCCGCCTGATCGATACCTCGACAAAGCTAAACGTTAATGGTAAGCCATCACACGCGGCTGTGATCAGTCCTATGCTAGCCAATCCTCTAGTTTGCGAGCCTTACGGGAAACCTTTATTCGAATTCCCTCAACTGATCCGCCCCGCTAACGAACTGCCGGCCGTGACAACCGACGTTGCGCATCANACCTTTCCACCGGACGTGGACGCGAGCTGTGTAGCAGGAGTACATTGGACCATTCGTGCTCGAGTCAACGGTTCCTGTTAACAGAAAAACTCCTACATTATTGAAGTCAACACTCTGGTTTTCTTCTAGCGGGGGAACTCTGTAGCGACCCTACTTGTTTGTGATTAACTGCGTTGAAGTTACAGTTAGCATCTGTACTCTCTCCCTTCTCCAACATTTTGCATGCGCTTAAACGTTTGTTTGAACGAGAATGGTTACCGGCAGACCACCCGCGCACTCGAACGTTCCTGCTCCGGTGCCTGCTCGCGTGACGTTTTGCTGTGTTAACGTTTCACCCCGCTGTTCGCTCGCTCTCGTCGATTTCACGTGTCGGCAATATATTTCTCGTCTACTCGTTGCGTTGTTTGTAATTGATCGGCCATAGTACGTCTGAACTCTACACGTGGACGGTGAATTTCGGGTAACGAAATTCGTTATGTTGCACAATCATCCGTGCGACGTGGTTGCTGCATATGGTGCAAACATTGCTAATCGACTAGTGAAGTGAATATGAACGACTTAGATCATAGACTGAACGAGTGAACTTGGTTCGATTGTGTCCATGTGGTTTCTGGTTGCAAATGGTGTAAACATTGTTAACCGACTAGTGAGTTGAATAGGTTTGCTCTTGTGTCCAGATTTCGGCTGTTCATTGTGTGTGAACATCGCGTGGGGATTAACGAGCCGGCTGCAGGTGATAACGACGTGATTGTGCAATCAGCCCGCCACACCAGCTTGCCGCATTGTTTATCCAGGTGTTCACGTAAGCCGGATGTGCTTGCCTAATTTTTGTCTTGTCCACACGTCCCCTGCCCCAAATATAGGGTGGTGATGATTCATCCGCCTCACGCGTCCTCATGCAGAGTAAGCATATGAGAAGACCGGTGCAAGACGACCTGTAGCGGCCAGGAGATTTCACTGACCTGCCTGCGGTATGATGTGTAAAATAGTTCCAAAACTCCGTCGCATATTGTACTTAGGCTATTAAGAAAGCTCAGACGATGTACGCCGTACGATTGTTTGTCTGCATGTCGTGACGGTAGCGCGAACCCGGAGGACACCTGCCACTTTCTTCCGGTTTTTTTGCTCGTCGACGGCCGATCTCTAGCCTCTCTAGATAATTCGCTTATCGATGCCGTATACAGCGCTATCAGAGACCACTCGTAAATTTCGTCGAAGAAAGATTTGGTCTCTCTCCTCAACGGCCTTTTGCTTCTTGCGTCCGATAATTGCGTACCTGGGGAAAAGCGACTCAGTGCGCCGAGCGCTAAATCAGTGAGCCCGACTAAATTGGTGAACCCGTTCGAATAATTCTTGTTTTCCACAAGTATATCTTTTGTATAGATATGAGTTACTGTTTTTTAACACGTTTTACACATTCATTTTTTAATTCGATTTATTGTCCATTCCGCTTTAATAGAGGATCAACCGCACGCTTTGTCAGACGCTTCGGTCAGTGCATTAGCCGTACCGTTTGTACCCTCTAGAGAGAAAAATCCTAAATCGTGGTTTGCTCAGTTAGAAGTCACATTTGTGTTACGACAGTTAGTTCAGAGCGAACGCGTTTTCATCACGTAGTTGCGG
Organism: Paragonimus westermani; assembly: GCA_008508345.1. Classification (NCBI taxonomy): domain Eukaryota; kingdom Metazoa; phylum Platyhelminthes; class Trematoda; order Plagiorchiida; family Troglotrematidae; genus Paragonimus; species Paragonimus westermani. The sequence continues at coordinate 404,180 of QNGE01000104.1, forward strand.
CAGTGTCACCTCTCGTCATTGACGAGGTGGACGATGTTCTGGAGTTACCGGACTCCGCAAAGCCCTACGAGTAACGCAAAGCGGCCGTAATTAAGAGCGTTGGCTTGTCCGACCGCCAACGTATCCCTCAGCTTCTGTGTGTAAGTGAGCTCGGTGACCGTGAACCATCGCAGCTCCTTCGCCACATGCAGCGGTTATCAGTCACGACACACATAGAAGAGGCTCTACTTAGGGAGGTGTGGCTACAGCGTTTGCCTAAGGATATGCGAAACATTCTTAGCGCAAACCCATCAGCAACCTTGTCAACCTTGGCTGATGTCACCGACCGGATTGAGGAAACATACGGCACCGCTGTTTCCCAACTCGCTCCAAATAGTCAGGGCGCGATTGCCACTTTAAACGTTCAAGTTGCCACCCTAACTAAACAAATTCGGGCCTTAACGACGCAGCGTTCGAGGTCACGTTCGATTACCCCCACTCGACGACACAGTAGCCACTCAGGGTCACATGATTCTCGTCAGGCGCCACCGAACGCTAATCCGGATCACTGCTAGTATCACCAGCAATTTGGCAAGAAAGCCCGACGATGCCGACAGCCTTGTACCTTTGATCCTGTCAGCAAACAGGCAGCCACATTCACATGGTTAATGACGTAACTTGTCCGCCTGGACGTCTGTTGTTTCTAAAAGTCACGAGTCGGGGATTCGTTATCTTATCGACATAGGTGCCAAGGTCAGCGTGATCCCACTTGAGGCCCACGACTTAAACAGGTCCTCCATTTCGAATCTTCGGGCGGCCAACGGAAGCACTATACAAGTGTTTGGTCAGCGCTCTCGCACACTTAATTTAGATCTCCGTAGACCTTTCCGCTGAATTTTCACAGTCGCCGATGTCTAAATGGCGAGTATCGGCATCGACCTCCTCCAGCACTTCGACCTTTTGGTAGATTCCAGACGACACCATTTAGTCGACCAAACCAAAAAGCTTACGGTTACCGGGATTTTGACCGATAAGTTATCAATCAGTTCCGTATATCAAAGCTCTACGAAACTGAACTTCTTTAATTTTCTAATCGATAAGTATCCGATTGTTTTTCGACAGCCTTCATCTCTGCCCGCCGTCAGAGGTTCCACGTGGCACCACAGTCATGACAGGCCCGCCAGTGTTCGCCTAAGCTCGCAGGTTGACACCAGACAAGCTTAAAATAGCCCACAATGAGTTCAAGCACATGCTGGAGCTCGGAATCATCCACCCGTCCAGTAACCGTTGGGCCTCTCCACTCCACATGGTCCCTAAAGCGTCGGGCGATTGGCGCCCTTGTGGAGATTGTCGTTCGCTCAACAACGCCACAGTACCCGACAGGTACCCAATTCCACATACACAGGACGTCACGGATAGCCTTCATGGTATCCGTGTATTCTCGAAAATTGATCTGGTGCGCGCATACCACCAGATCCCGGTTGCGCACGAGGATGTTAGCAAGACAGCCGTCATCACACCATTCGGTTTATTCGAGTTTCTACGTATGCCGTTTGGTTTGCGGAACGCTGCACAAACGTTTCGACGTTTTATCAACGACGTCACACGGGGTCTGGAGTTCGTTCACCCCTAAATCGACGACCTATTAGTTGCAAGCGTTTCCGAAGGAGTACACCAGATTCATCTGGGACAGCTCTTCGACAGATTAGCAACTTTTGGAAAAACGAATAATGCGGAAAAGTGTGTTTTTGGCCAGCCGGCACCAGGTTGTCCAGCACGGTAGTCGACCGCTAACCGATAAGGTAGGAATAATCCGCGATTTCCACCGCCTTACCACCCTCGCTGCTATTCGTCGATTTAACGGGATGGTCGAGTACTATGGGCGGTTTATCCACATTGCGCTCAGATTATGCAGCCTTTAACCGATTTAATCCGCGGCCGTGTCAACTGAGTCGTAGAGTTATTACCAACAGCCATCGAGTCGTTCAATAGAATTAGCGACGCATTAGCCACCGCCGTTATGTTGCACCACTTCAACTCAGCCGCGGAAATAAATGTAGCTGTTGACTCGTCAGACACCGCGGTCGACGCCATACATCAACAATTTATCCATGGACTCTGTAAACCGCTCACTTTCTTTTCCAGACGTTTACTTCCGGCTGAAACTAGATATAGCACATTCGGTCGTGAATTGTTAGCAATTTACTCAGCCGTTCGTCACTTCCGACATACCCTCGAAGAAAACCAGTTTGTGATTTTCACCGGCCACAAACCGTTGGTTTTCGCCTTTCGCAACAGGTCTGAAAGACATTCGCCCCGAGAAGTTCGACACTTGGACTTCGTATCCCAGTTTAGCTCTGATATACGCCATGTTTCTGGCAGCGATAACGTTGTGGCTGACGCTTTATCCCAAGTGTCGGCACTAGTTGATCACGACTCAATCGATTTAACCGCCATGGCCAACGCACAACATTCGGAAAATGATCTCCGCGCCTCCTGCCAACGACCAGCTCTACGGCTGACTGATCAACCCTTGCCAGCCTCTGCAGACACTATCATTTGCGATATCTCAACTAGATATCCACGTCCAGTAGTTCCTGTTCTTTTTCGACGACACGTGTTCGACACGCCACACAACATCGTCCATCCTGGCATCCGGGCCACGTCCGAGCTCATTTTCGATAAGTACGTCTGGCCTGGTGTGAAAAAGGATCTTCGCACGTGAGCATGATTTTGCTTAGCTTTTCAACAAGCTAAGGTTCACCGTCACTTGTCGGCCCCGATTGGCCGATCCACTCCGATTACATCTCGACTTGCACATCTCCACGTCAACATTGTAGGTCCTTTGCCACCTTCCAATGGGATGACATACATCTCGACTATGGTAGACCGTTTCCTGCGGTGGCCAGAGGCCGTCTCCATACCCGACATTCCTTCTGAGACTGTGGCACGCACATTCATTGAGCATTGGGTAGCATCTCATGGTTGCCCGGCCACGGTTACGACCGACCGTGGCCCTTAATTCCAGAGCGGCTCCTTTGCGAAAACACTGACCGCGCTTGGATGTCATCGCACGCGGACTACGGCATACCACCCGGCTGCAAATGGTATGGTCGAACGCTTCCGCCGACAATTAGAGCAGCCCTCGCCGCGGCCGATGCAATCCGTTGGGCAGAAGCCCTGCCAATGGTATTACTCGGCATTCGCGCCGCACTTGAGGCCGATTTTCAAGTTTCCAGCGTCGACATTTTGTACTGCCAACCACTGCGTCTTTCTGGCGATAACATCTCATTCGCCACCGACGCCCTTCGATATGATGCATATTACGCCAAACAGCACGCTTCGCGCATGCGCTGCATTTTCTTAGTTGAACTGGGTACGCCTAGCTATTCATTGTTATCGTAGTTGCAAACCTTGCCATTTCGACATGACCAACAGTACCTCATGCCTAACCATTCATAACTGCTTCATTCATTTGTGCCACCTGCCAAGTGAGGTCATTATTTTGGCATCTATGTACTAACACGCAACCATTATCACGGGTAAACGACCACAACTACAGCAACCAGGCCGAATTTCAAAAATGGTATACGATAAGTTGATTTTCACCTATCAACCAGTTAAAATAAACATATGAGTCGATGAAGCAGATTTCGGTTATTTTACTCTATGCACCTGCTACGGAGGTCAGAAGGCGGAATATGTAGTGAAATAACTTTTTCGCCCACGATAACTGAAGAAGTCACGGTCCACGACTAGCATTCCTGGCATTGCTTTTGTTACAACCGAACTCTAATTAATACGAAAGTAAATTGCCGATACGAAACCAGCAGACAAATAACTGGATTAGACGCTCCTTCTGACTGGTCTCAAACTACGGATGACGAAAACCAATGGAGACTGCTGTGTACAGTGTATTGTGTAACGATGCTCGTGAACCCTCAGTTGTCACGTTTCTCACGGTCAGCCATGTTGTGACGCTTCATCATTTACCGCTGTTGAAATGAACTTGGATGTGCCCCTCAAAGAGGGAATTGTGTACCTATCTTGGAAGTAATAGTCGCGTGGTTATCGCTTGGAGTTAACAGGCAGTAACTGTGTCTCCTCTCGAGACTATCGGGCAACCTGATCATTGCTCACAGGCGAGAGTGGTTGAGCGTTCAGATGTGATAATTCGGTGGTGCCTATTGTGAGGTCAATGGCGCAGTGGTTAACACGATTGCCTCCTAATTGGAATGGCCGGAGTTCAAATCTCGGCCGTGGCAGGGATATGCACTACTGATGAGCTCTAATGAGAGCGAAACTCGAGTCTGGTGCTTGTTTTCGAAAGAGGCTGGCTGGAAAGTCTATCTGAATGCGAAGGCTGCGATCAAATGTGAGGGATGGTTAACTTGGAAATAAACCAAATCCTCGACTACCCAGTAAAACCCAAGGTTTTTCCCAAATACCTCCACGGCTGCACGCATGTGTTTGTTCGCGTGAATGGTTTACGACGCTCGCTCAGGCAACCGTGCGGAGGTCCTTTCAGAGTACTCCAACGAAAGGATAGTTTCCACGTGCTCGAGAGTCAAGGTATTCGAGGCCTGGTTAGCGTCCATCGTCCGAAACCTACCCACTTTGAAAGGACAGAGGAAGCCTACAATGCCCGTCCGCAGTCACTGTCCACGCTGGCAGCCGTCTCGGAACAGCTGGCCCAAGCGCATCTTCCTCAGCAGACATCACGAGTTCGCCGTAGATGCCAGCACCCGCCCTAACGCGTTTGAGTCGCAGGGTGCACTGGTCGAAACGCCTCATAGTGGACTAGCGTTTGTCAAATCTCGTTTTCTTCCCGGTCATAAAATCTCGCAAACTGTTTTTCAAACATACCGAAAAAGTCGCTTTCAATCACGATGTAATTTGGTTGAGTAAGTCATTTATTTCTGTACTGATATCCAGCCAGTTTCGTTTTATTCTCTATCACATGTCTCATCCGACGCTGACATGACGTATGTGGCATCATCGATCGCGATCATCCTCGATCTCGCATTGGATGTCGTGCTTGAGCCTTCCGTGGATGCCTCACCTCAAATATTTTTTGAACGGTCGTTTCGGCACCTTTAAAGGAGGATACTCGAGTGGGGACTGGCTAGAAACTGTGGGCATTAGTGTCACTCCACCTGCGGCGTCTGGTGATTATCGAAGGCTGATTGGATATCAGCTGGTACGCCTTGAACCAGATAAGGCCAAAGGTGGCTGGCCCCAGTTATCCTCATCAGGATCGAAGGGTTGTTGTCACAGTAATTTCCTAGGGGGGAGCTGTGTAACGGCCTGAAGATTCCAATGGCCTGCTTGCGGTATAATGTGTAGAATAGTTCCAAAACTCATTGTTGCATATTGTTCCCGGGCTAATAAGAAAGCTCGCATGATGTATGCTGTCCGATAGTTCATCTGCATGCCATGTGACTATGGCGCGAACCTGAAACACACACGTATCATATTATTCCGGTTTACTCACGAGTCGACAGCCGGTCTCTAGCCTCTCTAGGTAATTCGCCTACCGCTGCTGTCAGAGATCACTTGTACATTTCGCCGAATAAAGATTTGGTCTCTCTCCTCAACAACCTTTTGTGTTTTGCGTCTGATAAGTGCGTACATGAAAAAAACGACTTAGTGCGACGAGCACTAAGAGAACACATGTAGTGACCAACGATCGTGTGGCTTCTCTAAGGATCCCCGCTTCAACGTGTTCAGCGATTCAGCGATTGATACACGGGTTCGAGGCAGCGGCCCAAGGTTCCCGGATCCAGTCGGTTTTCCTTGCTTAGTGTCAGCGGGCGTCTGTTGATCTGAAAGGTGATCATTAGAAAGAGTTTGTAGCGCCACTCTTGGGGATTACAAGGAATAATAAGAACAAAGTAAGATTACTCGCACAATGCAATTTTAGGTAAATGAGAGTCAAGCAAAGCTTTAAAACGATCCCCAGAAGCGCTGCTGACAACCTCAGAAGGAAGGCTGTTCCAGCAGTTACTAACCCTGTGAGAAAAGAATTACTGCTTTAGAATTGTTTGAGGACGAAGCTTGAAAAGCTTCTTGTTGTTTCCTCCCCGGCCGTCACCATTCGCTACAGTGAAGAACTGTTCTACAAAACCTGCTCTAAAAAAGTGTGTGAGTGTCAAATCACCACGGAGTCTTCGAAATTCAAGTGGGTACAGGTCGAGAATGTCAAGTTGAGACTCGTAGGGACAAGTTGGACGATAACCAGATGCCCAGATCTTTCTCCAGATCGATTCTCTCAATGTCTACTTTGCTAGATGCGCTATGAATCATGAAGGCATTGCCAGAATCTCCACCGAGTGACATGTGAGCAAATTTATTGTCATTTGGTGTCATTTAGTGTTTCCCCGCTTGTCTGTTCTGTATGTATGATCATGTGTACGTCAGTTTCTTTCGTCGTGCAAACTAATTGCATGCAGCGAATGCTTGTTTTCCTAACAAGCCATCTATTGTAATATGCAAGCCAGCCGCTTTTACACTGACAGTCCGTAACACTTGTGGACCAATTTGGGGCGGTAAGAAGACACCGGAAATAAGGGTTCCAACAACGGCCAAGTAAAGGGAAGAGCACGAACAAGCACGAACCGAAGGCTCACTGAGCCATGCACGCGACTCACACGAACGCAAATTTTTTAGTAGAATGGTACGAGTGAAATTTCCAAGTCAGATTTAACAATCATCATATATCGTCATATGTCACAACATAAGATGAAACAGTGTTCAAATGGTCAATTATCGGTAAATCACTTCCGTACGTTGAATCAGCATGGCGGTGAACGATGGGAGCACTTTTAAAAAGATATTCAAATTGAAGTACCAGAAGTTTGAGTAGTATGCTGAAGACTTGCGCAGATTTTAGCGAGAAACTTGTACAAGCTTTTCATTAACACTTCGTAGACAGTTGCAAGTGCTAAGAAGCATAGAGGAATAGACCTTCCCTCAGGATGCCCGTATGGAAGTGCGGTGGACAAATGCGCACACTGTTCACGGCGAACAAAACCCTCCGAACGGTAATGTTCATTTTATCAACTGTTACGATAAATTGTAGTTTTGCAGATTACAGATGTCAAGCCTCCTGGTTCATACATCATCTCACCGGTGGATATCAGATCGAGAAAGCAAACCTAGTGCACTCACACGACTTTCAGGTTGGTAAGCCGAATATTTATCCTAGGAACAGACGTCTGGCTGTTGATGCTGAACTGCATGTATGTGAGATGATGAGCCCTTTTAAAAGTGTTCGTGAGGAAATATGTGAACAGGAAGTACGGGATTAGAATGCGTCGGTACGATTTATCTAATCCACGTACGAGGCACAGCAAATTAGATGACCGCAACGGAATTATGAAGTTTCGAGATTTGTTGAAAGTAGAAGGCAGCTATAGGTTTCTACTGCAGGAGAAAGTGTTAAAGTTTGTCATGTTTGTATCGAAAAGTACATTCCAACTGTATCTCAGGTATGGAGATGTTATTGTAGGAGATGCAACTCAGTTAAATTATGACGGCCTTATTCTATGGCATGCTATGTTGGTAGACGTAACTGGAGTTGGGGTAACGTCTTTCTACGCACTTATGCCGAACGAAACTACCGCCAGTTATAGGATAGTTTTGGAATACCTGCCGGAAATGTTGCCTTGTATGTCTGTTGTTCGCACCTTCATTGTCGATCGTTCAGCAGCACAGATGAAGGCAATAGGTGAAGTCTTTCCAAATTGCGCCATCGTATTCTGCCGGTTTCATTTACTGCATGATGTGTCCCGGCGTTCCCGCCAGTCGGTAGGCCCAAGCGATTGTCAGAAGAACCGTATTCACTAGTAGACCCGCAATATGGTTGGTATCACCACTACTGTGACAACTACAACGAGTTTGAACCAGTCTACACCTGCGTTGACTGAGACAGCTTGGACAACACAACTTGACCATCAGGCAGAATTATGAAGAAAGGGCGCCCTCAAGCGTCATGTGAAAGAACACACGGCTCCATTCAGGGTCATCCACGACATGGTTTCAGGAGGTATGCTCGTGTTTTCATTTTGCAGTGGTTATTGCCGCTAGTCAAGTGAGGTTCACTGAGTCTTCCCTCAGCGGTTCCTATGTAGGTATACCAGACAGCTAGCAGTGTGCGTCTATTTTCAAACCGATTTGCAGTGCTTATTGCCGTTAATCTGTATACATACACATATATACGTGTATGTATACATAAACATGTATGACTATATATATGTATATAACTATACATATATATCCATATATATTTTTATGCACATACGTACATATTTGTATATATGTATGATATTTTACGCACAGTTATTCATATTTACATATATAACGTTGTACAGATGTATGTACACATGTACATATTTACGTGCGCATAAATAATATATATATAATTATATATGTATATATATATAGGTATACATCTGTGTATATCTATCTATACACAAACACACATATATACAAATATATGTGCAAATATGATTATATATGCATATTTAGTGATATATATTATTATATATGCCTATTTAATCGTATGTTTGTATGCACACATATACAGATGTATATACATACATGTATATACCCTTATATATGTGCACATAAATGTATCTTTACAAACATATCTATATGTGCATTTCTTCAAACCCTCAAGGATAGCCAGTTTCCCAATGAGAAAATTGCGCTTCAAGATCATTCGGTGCATTATTACTGTAACGCGCAACCGAAACCAGCGAGCGCGCACGAAGTGAATTTGAGTTGTGTGACAGGACGTGCTGTTGTGTTGTCTGTGCCGTTTTGGTTTGCGTTTGTGTAAGTCGTGTTCATGGCTTACTGGGCCTTTGGCTCACGCTTGTTTGTATTGTTACTCTGTTCAGGACTTCTGTTGGACCCCCTAATTCGGAAGAACGCTGTTCCCCAGTGCCTCCGCATTGCCCCGAATTCGGTCCACGGACAGTCTGAGCGGAAGCTGCTGGCCTGCATGTTACATCACCCCATACCATTTTATTTTTCGCGGGTACGAAAATAAATGCACCTCTGCGTTACACAACTCAACCGTAACCCGTGCGCGATTGCTGGTTTCTACTCTTCAAGGCCGTTTATCTTGGACTTTTTGGAGCACCGCTTAACGCACTCCAAGTTTCCACTCACACTTCGTTTGGCATGCTTTTCAGTGCCGCTGTGTGGGCTGAAGCTCACCTTGCGCTCTCTTTCTTCCTTCTTTCTCTCTTAACTTCTAACGTTGCTGAAAATATATGGTTCGTTTCCAAGCCCTCACACGTTTTTTTACTTCGATGTTCCTCGAGGCCACCTTCCGACTATCCTTGAAGAAAAGCGTCTTAAAATGTTGGCGGACGAGGTTCGAGTGCATAATCACTCGGCCACAACACATACCTTACTCAATGCTGTCGGTAACCTGAAAGTGTCGCTGTAAGCGTTGAGGCAATCGTGGTTCTCAAATCACCGAAGTGATTCTGTTTCACTTCGGAAATTCTCTTGACGAAAGGCATTTTGTTATAATATTCCGAAGCCGGTAGCAAGAAATGCTCACAATTTCAATCGCGCGAACATTTAGTTCCAGATCTAGAACTTGTTTGTCCGTCGGGTCATTTATATATACCAGGAAGAACGAAGGAGCGAGGATTGACCCCAGAGAACCTTTGTCCGACAACTCCTCTCACTCGTATCCTACATGACTTTCCAATTAGAAAGGTCTGGATCCACCTACAGATTCAGCTCCTCTCCGTCTCCCTTGGGTGTTGCGCTGGGACTCCGATACACCACAAAGAACATGAATACGAGGTAGACATGGCTGACAGCGATTTGACTACTCTCGCAACTGCAGTTACAGATCAGTGATGCAGATTAATATTATGCAACCGCCTCCAACGACACTGACACGATCATTGCGATGCCAATAAGACCTACACGCATAGTCCCCCAAGTATCTTTCTTATTCGAATCATTTCCCTATAGTTAAGCAAATATCTACGGAGTGAGTCGCTGTTTGCAGTTTGTCTCCCTTATTAGGCAGACCGTATACATTCGCTGTATACATTTCAGCCCCGGCGATCTGGTCTTCTGACTACTCTGCAGTTTGCTCACATCTGATACCTCGGAGTAAACCTCCTCTGCAAAATCTAACGAACTCGTGAAACTACGTTAAATCTCAAGGTTAGTTGATTTGCCTTCCGACGACGTAACCATCTACAAATCAAGAATATTGACCTTTCCATAAGGCAGTCTAACGCAGTAAGAAGTGCCAAAACTGAGCAAGTCAGCGGCATTTTCTTAGTTGAACTGGGTACGCCTAGCTATTCGTTGTTATCGTAGTTGCAAACCTTGCCATTTCGACATGATCAACAGTACCTCATGCCTAACCATTCATAACTGCTTCATTCATTTGTGCCACCTGCCAAGTGAGGTCATTATTTTGGCATCTATGTACTAACACGCAACCATTATCACGGGTAAACGACCACAACTACAGCAACCAGGCCGAATTTCAAAAATGGTATACGATAAGTTGATTTTCACCTATCAACCAGTTAAAATAAACATATGAGTCGATGAAGCAGATTTCGGTTATTTTACTCTATGCACCTGCTACGGAGGTCAGAAGGCGGAATATGTAGTGAAATAACTTTTTCGCCCACGATAACTGAAGAAGTCACGGTCCACGACTAGCATTCCTGGCATTACTTTTGTTACAACCGAACTCTAATTAATACGAAAGTAAATTGCCGATACGAAACCAGCAGACAAATAACTGGATTAGACGCTCCTTCTGACTGGTCTCAAACTACGGATGACGAAAACCAATGGAGACTGCTGTGTACAGTGTATTGTGTAACGATGCTCGTGAACCCTCAGTTGTCACGTTTCTCACGGTCAGCCATGTTGTGACGCTTCATCATTTACCGCTGTTGAAATGAACTTGGATGTGCCCCTCAAAGAGGGAATTGTGTACCTATCTTGGAAGTAATAGTCGCGTGGTTATCGCTTGGAGTTAACAGGCAGTAACTGTGTCTCCTCTCGAGACTATCGGGCAACCTGATCATTGCTCACAGGCGAGAGTGGTTGAGCGTTCAGATGTGATAATTCGGTGGTGCCTATTGTGAGGTCAATGGCGCAGTGGTTAACACTATTGCCTCCTAATTGGAATGGCCGGAGTTCAAATCTCGGCCGTGGCAGGGATATGCACTACTGATGAGCTCTAATGAGAGCGAAACTCGAGTCTGGTGCTTGTTTTCGAAAGAGGCTGGCTGGAAAGTCTATCTGAATGCGAAGGCTGCGATCAAATATGAGTGATTACTAACTTTAAATTTCTCACACTATTATACAACGCGCCTTAGTGGCCATAATTTCAGAGCTCCCTCACCACGCAACAGCCTCTTGCGAAGACGGCATGGTTGTTTTATCCGAGTCTGTTCGACATGGAGTGCACTGCCTTTGATGCTTATCCTGTCCCTGTTTGTGGATGCATTCGAGGGGCAGACATATTAGTGGGTTATCCCAAGTTGACCATTGGCAACCAGGTTTGTATGGCTCGATGTACCTTCATTGTTTTCTTTTCCTTTCTTTTTCGTCTTCTTCTCTCATTTTCTCTCCATTTTCTGCAGAGTCTCGACATCTATCATTCCAGTGTTAAACAACATAAGGGTGCAGCCACTCCAGGCCCACGACTGCTTCCAGCTGCTCCAACACTCGACACAACCCCACATGGTTTCACTAGTTCACCAGTTCGCGTGACCGGAGCAGACGGACAGAAGTCTCACCGTCAGACTGGGGTGGAGTCTGCTGCGAAACCACATATCCCACACTAATGATTCATACCGGAAAAAATTAAGGCGCAAATAAGATACAGGTATAATGTTCCCAGCACCGCAAGAAGCCAATGAACCAGTTGTTACAATATACCACCACGTCTAACTACGAATTCTGGCACGTAGTCAGCTAGGAGTATAATGAGTACACGTGACAGCAGTAGCGCGAAGCTTTATCAAACACGAGAGTGACATCGTATCAACGAGGAGACATAGATAAGACAAACAGTCACACAATTGATTGCGTGGGTGAAAAGATTGAATCGTTCGAGGTCCAGAAAGAAGAGAGGGGCACGCAGGCGTGCACGGGTAGACTGTTGACGTCCCGACGACAGTATGAGCGGGTGTCATATCAGTGAACCTGTAGATACCTTTGAGACGTTTAAGTTCATATGACAAGAGTTATTGAAAGAAGATCGGCAATGGGAGTTCGTTCCTTCCAACGATTCAACCACTGATTTGCAGGTTCGAGGCAGGATATCAAGATATTCGGTTTGTGCTGGCTTCCCTTGTTTGGTGTCAAGCGGCAAGCGGTTGGACTGGAGGGTAGCCAATGGAAGCACAGTAAAGCACTGCTGTTGGGGGTCATATTCTATATTAAGAACAAAGAAGCCTAATCGAATAATGATGCTTTAAGTCACTGGAGTTAGAAGAATATCTCAAAGCAATCCGTAGGAACGCTATCTCAATGGCTAATAACCATAAAAGAGATGAACATTTGCCCGAAGGGATATGGAAGACGGAGGTTGCGAATCACCCTGGCATGTCCTCATTGCTGTTTTACATTCGATGGGATGAAGAACTGTTATGGTGGGCCTACTCTAAGGAAGCTTGTAAGAATTAAATCATCAGGCAGATGTTGGAATTCAGGTGAGTATAAATCAAGAATTTCAAACCGATAATTGCACGCGACCTTTATTAAGCCCGTAAATAATGTGATGGCCACGCCTAAACAAGTTAGCAACCCGCATTTCTTTCTTCAGGCCGGTGTACGCGACCTGGTTAGCACACTGAAGGAGCGATCTTGGGTGAACCCCGTAAGGCAAATGAAACATTTTCTTGTCAATGCAAAGTAAGGTACGTTTCATCATTCTAAGGGCAGCAGATCCCTTTTGCTGCCATCACGTGGTGATGAGTGAAGAATAAGTGGGACGGTGTCCATGTGGCCAGATTTTTCTAGACCGACTTTCGTGGTATCTACTTTGCTGAGCGCACTATGTATCATGAAGGCATCCTTGAGGCATCCTTGACATATGTGCGCACTTATTGTCATTCATCGAGAGACTTCAGTCTTCCATCCAGTGCTTATTTGCGTCAACATCAATCTGTAGTAATTTGGGATCACTGATATTTCAGATTTTTGATTCATCGCGCGAAACATCTGTGTGAAGGTCGTCGATGTATACATACAGCAAAGGAAGACATAGCACGAAACCTTGGGGAACCACCGCAAAAGTCGTGGAGGGAGAGAAAAGGTCCAACCACACTTTTAGTTTGGAAGTTCTTATTTCAAGCAAGATGACATTCTAACAAACAGTCTCACATTGGATGCCATAAACCACCGGTTTGCGTTGGCGGTTCCACGTAGGTCACGTTCAGAAGTTTCCGCGAATTGAATGAAGATAGCTTCTGAAGTTACTCCGCTGTCTTTTGTGTACGTCAAATTGTCGGTGAAGATAAACATATTTTTTATGCATCGCCGGTTAGGGAGAAATCTATGCTGGGTGTGGGCCAATGTTGTTCGATAGAAGTGTCTAAAGATTGCATGCTTTAATAGGTGCTCTGTAATCTTTCATGAAATGCCAGTGAGGCTGATTGTCCGACAACCCTCCGGTGAACTGCCGGCCACATGCTTTGGTGACGGGCGTGACCGCGACTTTTTACACACAGCGGGGAGACAGTTATTCCAATAGGTCTGTATGAACAGCTTATAGGGGGGAGCAGTTTGTGTGGCATGAATAGACCGACCCCCTCTGAGTTGCACCTTGCGGCGCACACTACTTCAAACCCACAAAGTCTTTCAGGGAGGGAAGATCCTAGGTAGCTTCTGGGCCACTAAGGACAACTTGAGTGCATTCCGAACGGCAGATGTTTTTGCTGGTTATTTTAAGTAGTAACAGATCGGCTCAATGAGAGGTGGGGAGTTATCACCGTATCCAGTTGATGGTCTGATGATCACTTTGCCTACCATGTGGCTCCCACTAATGGTGACTGGCTCAGACAGAAAGAATCTAACCAGAAAAGTTCCACATCGGAGCGTTGACATGCTTTGCCCATACTCCGATTCACATCGGCAGTGATAGACAGTCAAGAGTGTGCTTCCACAGTCCCGGTGGGAAACTAATGTCTAGCTTATCTCAGGTGTATTCAAGTCACGCACAATGAACAGATAAATAAACTACTGTTGTCCTGGAAAATTTTCTAGGTTTACAAAATCGGCGTTTTCGTCGAAGCTATCGAATGATGAAGATCGATAGATTAGCTTTACCGGGAGACAAAGTGAAGCATTGTAATCAGAGAACTGAAACTCACCTATAACGATGGGTGTCAAAAGACGATGCTGAAGAAAGTTCGCAAAGCCCCACGTTTCCCTCGAGAGAAGTCAGCTCGGTGAACTGTATGCTTGGGGACAATCAGGTCACTGCTATTGTTATCAACCGTAATGCAGGTGTTTTTGAAAGCGAATGTATATATTTGTGTACCGTGAACCAACCATCTGTTTTTCGGTAATTTTTCAACATATTCCAACGGTTCATATACACGCATTCAAAAGTCGCTTCCTTGTCCCAGCTCGTGGGGAAAACAGAAGAGATCTTGCGGAGAAGATCTCGATAAACAAGGCCTGGGACTTAGTAGGGTCATAATTCCCAAGTTCGTCCTCGCACCCTCCTCTTTTTTGAAAAATGAGAAAAAAGAAGTAGCTTTTAACTTCACTGGCGAGAAACCGGGTACTTAAGAATTCATTGGCGGAACAGCAAAAGGTTGAGGTGATATTTACCAAATTCACTGGTTGTATCTTCAAACGACTCGCCAACAACCTGAATACACGCGTATCCATTTTCTCAGCTTTCGCAAAAATGTGGTCAACCATAACCGCCTTGCGTTGACTATAGTGGGATTTTTTTTCTGGAGTCACATTCAATTGCACAATTTTGATGATTTTGGTTTATTGCCCACTTTTGTTTCCGTCAAGCTATCCAGTTTGTTATGTTCATTCTGGGGCTAAAATCACAAGTGGCTTCACGTCTTATTTGCTTGGCGTGTGTCGCTGTACACTCCACTTTCCAGGGTCAATATCAATACACGTTCGTCAAAGCGCTGAGTCTTAGCTTTTCCCCGTCGATCAGATTTGGGTTGTGAGTACTGATTGGGCAGTATTCTCTTGGACCAGAATAAACAGCCACAAAACTGATGCACAACTATAAAATATTCCGTTGAATAGTGTGCCATTTTAACAGAAACTGAACCACCCAGTTGTTGCTACTGCCGACCTCATCCAATCAGACTGCTGGAGGCATTTTTGGGCGACCAGCTTAACGATACGGAAACTGCTGCGCAAGCACCTTGAACTTCCTCTGATCACTCATTTGTGTTGTATTTCAGTTGGATCTCTGTGTTACTCATCTCGTTCCACAGCACAGGGCGATCATAGAACGACGACATTCCCCCGCTAGACTGGCTTGGCTGAATGATCCTGGAAAATTCTGGTGTCTTGCCATTTACGTGTAGGGACCTGAAGTTGTGCGGACCACCGCCCCGTCCCTTTACGTACGAATACACTAACTCTGATCGTTCGTTCGCATCGTTTCACTGAGTTTCAGTTTGTAGAGTTTTCTGTGATCGCCGTTCTGTTTGCAAGCTACCATTCGTCGTTACCGCCACAGTGGTTATATCTGCAGTGTGCGGACTGCTTATTGCGTGCAACCATATTGACCATGTCTGTGCAGTAGAAGAATGCGGTTTGCACACCTGGCACTTCCTCCCGTGTTGACGCCGGTTTTCTCTATGTACAACTTGATATCGCTGGCCCACAACCACTTTCGAACTATTTTACATATATGCTCACTGCGATCATCTGTTTTACCGGTTGACCTTCTGCTGTGATCATTGAAGAGGATTCAGTGGAGACGTTTAAAACCAACCTTCTTGGGACCCTACAGCGGCAGTCTTGGCGTATCATCTACAGTCACCATGGATGGAGGCAACCCGTTTGGGTCTTCCTTTTCTCGCAACATCACTCAGTTACTCCGGTATTCACACATCAAGCTGACGGTATACAAGCCCAGTGCTGAAGATTCACTGCGGCGTTTTCACCAGCAACTAAAAGCCTTCATAACTGTTGAGGCGACCGCCTGCAACTTGTTTTCCCTGGGATTCGATCCACCGTTAAAGGATACGCTGCCTTCACCAGCACTTAGTTTGGGTGCCCCCTGTCATCTACCAAGGGAATTGATTCAATCGTCGACACACTCATTCATGCGCGGACTCTATTTCATGCCTATTGCTGCGTTGTAATTCGTTTTTGCGCGTTTCGCACACAACGTTTCTCAACTTGCAACACATCGTTGTATGAACACATCCTCAATTTCTGAACCTGACTGGCAACAACAGTGAACAGGAGTTTCCGCACACCGCCTCTGTCTTTTTGGTATGGCTGGGCTTTTGGATGATAAAGTGAACGTACACTGAAGTTTAATTAGCTCCCTATGTAAGCCGACCTTCCAAAGTTCAGAGTTGTAATATCTTACGCCGCGTGTAGAAGTATTTTTCCAAAGTCGTCTAAATTCATCTTTTTGTGCTGTTCTTCCTCTGTGTGTGGTGTCCTATTCAACTCAACGAGTGCTGACTTGTCAGAGGGTCGTTTTATTTTTTGTTCGTACTCATGCCTTTTGCGCCCGTCCGTCACCACCACAACTTTCCTTTGATGCTATAATTTTAAGTAGTTCCCATCATTTTTTGGGGTAGACCGTTACACAATATGAACAACACCGCCTCCGGATAACTGGCCTCCATTAACATAAGATAATCCAACTTGCGGTTTCATGAGTGTGTGAAGAAATATTTGAATTTCACGCCGGTCCATATCTCGTGAACGGTTTGGAATATTAGAATTCTGGCAGCAGAATCGAGTTCTTCGTCTTAGGTTTACCCCGAGGCCGACAACTTCAACGACATATTTTGAAAAATAGTTGAAACAAATTCTTGATTAATCGTAGCGGGCATAGGGGAGAAATATCGTAAACAATTCTTGCTACCATTGGTGGGCACACAAGACTGTTTCGTATTTCTCTCGCCTGGTTAAAAGTTTTCCATTTCTGATTTCTTGCACACTTTTCGGAGCTCCTGTATCTATAGGTTACGGCTAGTCGAAAACAAACCCTGGGTTCTCACAATCGAAGTGCATGAGGCATTTCTTTACTACCACATGAAAATAGATTATCGCGCCACTAGAGGATATTTTCTGTGTATCTAACTGTCAAAATATTCCCAGGTTCTCGCAAGTGGACCAACCGGGGAATCCAAGAAATACGACACGTTATCGACAAAGCAGGAACGACTAATTTAGCAAGCCTGGGGAGCCTAACGTTTCAGTGTTGGACCTCATAATCGCTAGCGAGAATCAGTACGTAGATCAGCTGACGACATCTCCCAGTAGTCACAGTGATTACCCAATGGCGGCGTTCGATCCCCTCTGCTCATGGAGAAAGAAACACATACAAAAGCAAATGGTTTGCAATTACTGACGAGCCTACAGTGATGGTCTGAAAAATAACCATACCAGGCGTTCCACGGAGTCAGGCTCGGCTGCCTCGGAAATCTGTCCGACCGAATGTATGGCTCACTAAAAGGACAGGTCGTACATACCGCACAAGTTAATCAATTGCAGTTTTGCTATCGCCGCCACCAATGAGTTATTCGTCCTCTTTTCGAATTCCGTCATTAATAGCTTAAAGTACATCAGTATTCTGGTGAATGGGTGAAATCCGGGCGCTCCTCAAATGTCGTAATCGACGTAAATCGCAAGGCCACTCTACACCCTTTGTAACACAAGTTTAGTCGCCGAAATTTGTGCAAACTATAAAAATGATACTTACACATAAAAGCTTCCTCGGTGCAAAAATCTTAACTCAAGCTCGTCCCCAGGCTAAATATACGATGAATTTACCTTCGCAGCACGAGAAATGGCCGAGTTATTTAGAAACCATCACGTTACTGTCTATAGTATAACAGAGTTATTTTCACCCATTCTACCGCGGCAGATAATTCATCAACAGATCTATTCAATGTACCGGGTTTACTTTTGAAGTCGAACTCATTCAGCTCGACGAGAACTAATCCCACGATAAAATGATTCATCGAGACATGCTAGTCTTACCGCAACGCTCGTCGATAGGCCGGATCTAGAACTGTTGAATTTGTTTCACAGAGTGGCCTATGATTCCTAAGCCCCCTTAGCGGCAGATTCCGGTCCAAAAGTGAGGGCGGTTGTAAAAAATTTTCTTATTGATACAGTGCTATGACGCGCGAAAAGTATTAAAAACCAAATGGGAGGAAATAGCAGCAATCCCCGATGTTCAATCCGCCAGATGTGCAAGCCTCAGGACCAAGAATTCACATGAACACAACCAAAAACAGTGAGTCACCTAATAGCAGGACGATACATTGCAGAAGAAAACAAGGCGCGCATGACAAGATCCAACACTAAGGAACAAGGATGAACAAAATGCACCAGATCCAGCTTCGACAATTGAACGATATCAAGCCTTAGGGTTAACGTTCATGAGGAGAACGATTTACCGCGTGTGTGTTGTGATAGCATGTGTTGTGATAGCATGCAGTGGGTTACCACTTTATGCCACCACATATACTCCTTACCGCCCCCTTTCAGGCCCATCAACACGCGGAATGGTCACATCCGTGCACCAGGCAAAAGAAGATGAACAACGAGAGCCTGGATTCAGAACTTAGTCAACTTGAGACCGCCCTTGATTAATGGCTCATTTCCGGACCGTGGGACTCCCTGTACGCACGGACAAGGACACTATGTGAATGGGACTCCATTGGTAGCTGAGTTTTGCTAGTACACGTTTCCCATTGATTTGTGACTTCCCTACTTTGTGGAATAGACTTTATTGTGCCTCGGTTGCAAATGGTAGACGTCGTGTGTGCTGTCCCGTTTGATCGACACTTTGCAGCATTTTAGTGTCAGTCGTTGCGAGAGAGGCTTTGAATCATTACCAGGAATATTTCGAGTGTAGGAAAGAGAACGGCCAACGAGATGAGGTCGAAGGAAGACAGGGGACGTGGTCAACGAACTCCTGCCCTAATGTTCTCAACGCAGCTACCTATTCTAAAACCAATTCCCGAAACTATCATGGTAGACAAACACAGGTGTCTACAGGTGAATGTGTATCGTGATCGGGTTCCCTTGTTCCTGAACTTGGCGCTCCTACCCTCTGCCATCTCAAGAGGACCTGTGGATCTTGTTTTTCCCAGTGGTCCCACTTTTTGTTCTCAGTTACACTTAGTGGGCGTAGTTGTCAGCATCACTCACCGTTCTACTCACCGCAGTCTTTGGCCATACTCTTGTGGGTTGAGCGCTTATGTAACGCAGGGTTCCGCTGTGTTGTTGATTTCGAGTGTGTAATCCTTATGTAGGTTCCACTGAGCATTTGGTTCACATATGTTTCTGTGGTCGCCCCTTACAAGTTTGTCTTGGGAACATTTTCTTCAAAATAGCGCTCTCCCCTACTCACCCCACATCTCACAAAGTTGGTGTACGAGCGTGACGTGCGCATGAAGCCAGACATGTGGCTTACCTGTTACGCCTCCATTCAACAGGATGAGGTCAATGACCTTACAACACTCACTACCAAGGTATTGAGCCCCCCTCCTACTATTTCTTGTGTTTTTCCAGCAATGTGATGTGAGTGTGCAGCAAACCTCGGTGTGGGTTTCATGGTAACATAATTTTGGCCTTAGAACCGAAGGGCCGTAGAACTGGACCAAACGTATACCATGCCGAATTCTCCCAAACTCGATCAAGTAAACGTAGAAAACCTCGTTTGTAATCACCTTTTGTCTCACTACAGCCTACATGACTCATCAAACTGCGCAAGTCATGCACTTCCATGTTCCACCCCAATAAGTACCAGCGGTGAATTGTCGTGCCAATCGATATCACCAACCACCAGTGTCCGACGCGTTTTGTCGTGGTCGAAGGCAATAAGCTTCCCCCATAGCTGTGATTCCGCGTCTACGAGGTTGGACCCGTTAGCGCCGTATATAACCTATGGTACACCTCAAAGGACAGTGGACCTCATCAGAACAATTAGAAAGGAAACCTTTGACGTCGGCTGTTCTACTTCCAAATGTGTAGCTCATGCCCTTAACCAAATAGAGAGACAACCATGTGTTTATACTTACTCTTACCAGTCCGAACGCCCCAGAGTTCCAAAACATTCCATGCCACAGGTTGTAGACAGGGAGCCATCGGCTGATGTGCGATCAGTGGGGGGCAAGGCCACCACTTGTTGGCACGGTTTAACTGACAACCCTTTGCACTTCAAAAAATTTTGCAACATGCGGTGCACACTAACCATGCCTTTGACATAGTGGCCTCATCTTCGAAATAAGGATTGAACACAACCATTTCCCATCTGACTCGCGATCTCAAATTATTTCCTGTTGACTACTTCAATAACGATATCACGGGGCGAAAGATTCATCAATGGTAACATTAGATAGCCCGGTTGAAACTCTTCCATCATAACATGAAACACTGTTTATGGTGACAAACTTTAGATAGACCAACATGCCGCGTCAACCTTTGAAGTGTTACACCTCTGCCGTCCAAGCTACAAGTTTGCAAGTTAGATCCAGTTCAACCTTATTCAGGTGATCCAGAAAAACGAAATAATATCGACCAGGTTTCATACAAATGAAGTGGCAGTTGAAACGTACTGACCGTGATATCGCACTAAGTTTGGCGTAATATTTTGTGAATAAAACCTATCAAGATTCACGTACCACTGCACATTATTAAAGCCGGCTATTACCAGTACCTCCCTTAATTCCATTTCCTTAGCCTATGGCCGTTAAGGCAGCTTGTTTGTGGCCATGAGTTCTCTAGTTCCACCACAACGGTCGGACTACTCAGCCATGTGTGTATTTCGTGGAAAAAAGCGTCGCAGGTTCCTAGCGGAACTACGTCCACGGGATGTACCTCGGACGGAGCGTGTCATCATCGACAGTCCCGAGCACACTCGTGAAATAGTTGAATGCTGTTAACTACAAACTTGACGGAACAACAAGAAGTGTTTCTCAAGTGTCTTGAAACGATCAATGAGTCGGTCCAAAGGTTAGCCTGAGTTCGTATATCATAAACCTCATAAGCTTGACAGCAAGTACCGTGGGTTCAAGTTCCAACCTTGCAATAGTCAAGAACTTTAAAAGCGCAACCCAGAATTTCCTTATCAAGAGGCAACGAAAGATTTAACCACCCTCTACTGTGTCTCGGAAATAACCGGTAGCTCCATAGACCACCTCGGGGGTGTCAGAGCAAATGTAACTCCGAGTGCGCTGGTATCTTCCCAAGTGTTCGGAGACAAACCGTAACAACAACCGTGACAGTTGTGTCCGTTCCTCGTGACCACTTTTCCCATTCTCCCTGATACTTTTTATCCAAGGGTGTATCTCATCCAGTATCCGCGCTACATAAGCACCGAAGTGAATTCCGTTCTCAAAGAAAAGGTGCAGCAGCGAACCTAACGCGTCGTACCCCGACGCGATACGGGCCAATAAGCATCTCCAAGTGAATGGCCCCTTCAGCATACCAACAATCTGAATTTTATAGTTTAGCAGGTGTCCCTGCCTGATCGGTCACGTGCGAACAACATGCTTATCTACACGACCAGTTTAGCTCAGGCGAGAAAGCACGGCCTTATTTCTCACGGCACTTTCTTCAATTTCGCTAAGGCGTTCGACTAAGTGCCCCACGATTCACTTTTACATGAACTACGGAAGTACGGTGTTCACGAGGAGATTTTTACCGAATGGCTTTGGCTCTAAGTAGTCAAAATTTTGGAATTAAAACTGGCTTTTCATCCTTTGTTTTCAGGATAACCCCAGTTGGTGCTCCTCAAGGCCCGGTCACTGGGCTACTGTTATCTCTAATCTACATCGGTGATCCTTCGGATGCGAGCCACAATTGCTACTTGCCGTACGCGGAAAACCCCAAAATTTTTAACTCCTATGATTCCAACGTTCGTGAGGCTGACATGAGTACTGCAAGGTACTGGAATCAATCCTCAATTACATCCATTCCCTCAAAGGTGTCGTAGAGACATTCCATACTTTTACGAACGAAAGCGAAATGCAAGGTAACAAGAAGTTGAAAGCGATAACTCACGGCCTTTTCTTTACTAACTTTTCCTCCGAAGGTGTTGTGAATCGCAGTGTTGTGTCACAACGCTTCGTTGTCGTTGCCGGCCTTATTAAAATGTGTTGGTCCATCTTGAGATTGTGGCGCTTGGTTTAATTATTGTTGGAGGGTAGTCCCACATTTTGTTGCACCCACAAACAAACTGCATTAATCACCCTTATTATTATTTCACCTGTTGCTACCGTTCACCTTACAGTTATTTAGTTTGGGTATTGTGAGTTTCTAATTGCCGGATTGAGATATTTCAATTCTGTAATCTTTCATGAGTAACCCATAATTCTTATCATTTTTGGTCGGTTTGCTCCGATCTAACGAATGACCATTTGTTCCAGTGAGCTCAATTCCCTTCTATATTCTCTCATTTGTGAGTGGAACCTTGTTGTCGATTTTGTTGTACGGGCAAACCGTTCAATTTTCCAGGGGGTTTTACATGAGTTGACTGATTCAATTTTCCCGCATATTTATACAATGAGTACCGTATTATAATAATAAATATATTCCTCAACGTATATGTGAGAAGCACGCTAAGTTATGCGCGGTCACTGCAGATATTTACAACCATACAAAAACGAATAGGTAATTAGTAGCAAAACATGAAGCCTTTCATCAAGAAGGCCGTGATCAAAAGGCAAATGATTGTAGTTCATGATAACCTTGACGCACGTAACAGAGAAGGAGATAGTTCGGTCGTTTCACAGATTTAGTCTCAAAAACGAGGCGTTACACTAATTTACGTTCTACAATGTCGGGGGATGGAGAATTTTTCAAATAGTTCAAGGTCACTCCGGGACGAATGTTCAAACGCATCTCTGGAGTGTTTTAACATTATTGGATAAAAGTGGTCTCCGGAAAATTTAAGAGGTCGGCGTTGGCGAGACAAAGCGGAAAAGTCAAAAATCCAGTGAACGATTGGGCAGATTGTAACGCAGGGTTTCGTCGATTCCCCGAGAAACGTCAACAATTTGAATAGCTCGCGAGCCGTTCATCTAAGACGAAGTTCTGTGCGCCTATCCGATTTCTATGGGTGTCTCCATAGTAGACGTTCTGAAGACGAATTTTCTGTTCTGCTGTTAGGTACTGATAAAAGCATTCATTGGGTGAGAAGATCACGCGTGATTTGGTGTAAACTTGAATCGTTAGCGAGCGATTCATCGGCCGAAATTCGGTAAGGACTGATTGGTTCCACCAGTTAACACTCCAGAAGGTAACTCCTGATTTAACAGCCAGCGTCATGCCAGAAAGGAGTGAGTTGGGGTTGATGGTAGTGGAAAGTCAAAGAACTTTGCCGCTGTTTGATGCAGGTGGCCTCGGGAAAATGTGTAGAAGAGTTCGTTAGGTACAACAGGGAGAGGGAAGCACACGCTCTTGTGGGAAAATTGACGGACGTCCGGACAGCACTTCGTCAGTTGCTCACAATCAACGAAATTTGACAACTTTCGCCAATCGCCCGACCGCTACATGTTTCTGAATGTCCGGAAGTCTTGGAATGTCTTGTATTCGTGGAATGAAGAACAAAACGCAGACTTACGTACATTTTTTAGTTCTCGTTCGTATATCTTATGCGCGTAGTTGTGTAGTTGGCGTTCGTGTATCCCACGCATCTGGCCACGCCGACGTACCCCAACCACGTGGTAATGGTCAACACCCAGCGTCACCCTAAATGACGATGCTACGACAGTTTTTCCTTATTACCTTTCAAAGAATATAAGGCCTGTCTATAATCGTCTGAAAGCTGCACCGACCCAGATAAAATAGGCCACCAATCTCGCACACTAGTCACTGAATCACTGAAACACTTTTTCAGAGCTGCTGTATTTGGGTACTCGTGAGCAAATGCCGCATAGAAACTAACCGCAAACCGTCACTTCACTACTACTACTACTACTACTACTACTACTACTACTAATAATAATAATAATAATAATAATAATAATAATAGGAGATGATCGTGACGAGGAAAGGATCAGTAATCACATACACACCGTTCCCTTTTCTGGGAACCTAGTTCACTGATTAAACCAGCTGAATTCCGTACAGTTCTCTTGAGTTTCTTTGTTTTAATCAATCTTTCATGAAGGACCGTCAAAGCCTGTTTCTTACACAGTGTGCGGTGTATTTCCTCTTGTTTATTTGCATAATAAACCGTTGAGAACATATGTTGCATGTTTAAATATGGAAGTACAACAAACGTATGAGAAGATACTCGAGAAGAAATATTAACCCCCGGTTTATTATGCTCAACGAGTTTAGTAAATGTTGAAATGATTTCCTTTCGAAGACATGGAGTATACTGCAATCGATTTTCGGGGAGCTTGGATTTCGCAATTTCTTGGAATTTTGGGAGTGTCAGGAGAGGCACGTGAAAGATGTACGTGATAATTACGTTCATGGAACCGGCTTGAATTCAACAACTTTTCTGAAGTATGACAGGGTAAATCTGCGTGGTTCCATACAAATCGTTAATATTTATTTTCGGTAAACGAACTGTAGAAATAGGAGTGGATATTAGGTTGCGTGATTTGGCTGTAAGATTTGATGGTTTAGTTCTTGGAGTACATTCGCAAATCACGATTCCACATTGTTCTTGAAATGCCTTTATAGTGGTGTGCTGCTTCGGAGAACAGAGCAATCACCATCCTAGTCGTTTGGTGTATGAGCGCCATCCAGCATACCAAGGAATGGCTGTGGGTGAAGTAAAGATTTTTTGTGAGTCCGTTCCAGTGAGATACAACGGCCGCTGGTAATAAGTGGTGGACCGATTGCAGCCACGGTCACTTGAAACATGCGATGCAAGCTGAAGCCTGTACTCTCAAATGAGTTAGTTATTCAGCAGCAGAAAATCGCATAATGATCAGTACGTTGCCCAAGCCCAAATTCGTCGTACACGCTGCAAAATGAAGGCAACGTATACATCCAATTTTTGCATAGACAGAGAAAGTACAGCTCTTTCGCCGCCTTCGATACGTGACGAATATGGATGCCACCTCTTGAACAAGCAAACGAAATTATAGCCTGAAACATTTTACGGTATTTTGCAATTTTAAGGTTATAATGGATTTGAACTCTGTTGATATACGACACGGCCGACCCTTATTATTTGGGTACTTTTACAGTGAGAAAGATGTTTCCCCGGTGAACTGCTTGACGTTTTTCAGATGGTGATTAAGACGTCCTGGTGGAGAAAATCTTTGCACAAAGAAGCGCGGCTTGTGTTTTCTCTGTCTGCGACACTGTCGTAGCTTTCATTCGACTTGCAACTGGCTCTATACCGAGCTTAAGTTTGTTTATATGGGCCATTCATGCACAAGGTAACGTACACCTCAGTAACTCCACAAGTGATTTGGAACGTGCCAAGTCTTGCGCGCACACGCTCGATCTTTCTGCCAGCTAGCGTAGAAGTAATAGACAGCCAGAGCGATTGGAGAAGCCTCATCCACGATTGACTTCTGGGCACTACGGTGAGTTCGCAGAGAACATCAGCTATCGTTAAGGTGCCCATGGGAAAACGAAAGTTCATTAAATGCATGGTACGTTGTTTGCCCTGTGGGAGGATCAAACGGATGTGCTACGGCAGCTTAACTGTAGGGTAAAATTTGACGCTGTTCGCTGTGTAGTTCAGTCCATTTTTATTCGAACACAACACGCACATACAAATATTGCTTTTTATTACCTGGATGCGGTGCGCTGACTAGATTTTTCATGAATAATTAAGCCGCGTCAGGGGAAAGTGTGTGGCTCCAAAAGTTTCTGGGCCAAAGAGGATGAGGTACTCAGTGAGGTGCCATGTCCGCAATCTCGTAGTCACCGAACGCAAGTTATTTGCTCAGTTTCAACACAAAGGTGTCAGACACACTAACTTACGATACACCACGCTGCGGAGCGGATGCAATGCAGAACAGGACATAATGGTGAAGTCTACCAAGGCGACCTTGAGAAAAGATGGGGGCTAAAACCCACAGTCGCCCGATGTCAACATTTTTAAGTTATCCAAGTCCAAACTAGATGACCCTTTATAGGAAGAGACCAAACAGTAAGGTTGTGGAGTCTGCTGCATCAAAACTGAGTGTCATATGTAGTGCCTCTTGTCACGTTGTATCGGAGCACATTTGTGAGCCACTGATCAGTAACATCATACCTTTCTCAACGTCAGGATAAATGGAGTGTCTGTCGTCGACAGAAACATGTCACCTGGTCCGGACCACACGTTACGTAGCTTCCTGAAGAAATACACGGGATACTTGGTCGCTTGATCACACACCTTATTCTGTCACACATTGAACCAGAGCAAAATTCCAAGTAAACGGAGGCACCTCCATTTAACGATTTATCATTACGGTGGTGAACATTACAACGCTGTAAGCGCCTGTCCAGTCGATTTACTCGTAATCGAAGTAAGGGATATGGATTGCTCAATTTAGGACCAGATTCGATGTCACTTGAGGGAGCGTGGTATTTTACGACTCAACAGCGAAGATCTCGCCAAGGACACCCGTGCCTAGCTAACCGGTTGATGAAAAATGCCTCGTGGGCAAAAATGGTGAGTTTTTGCGATCTTGCAGATATAGTCTACTCGCACTTTACAAAACAATTGATAATGTAAATCAAGATACCACGTCGACAAGACGAACATCTTACTGCGTCTCAGGCCAGATGCTAAGCCTACTGCAAAACCACCTCCCGGGTAAGATGTTCAGTTCGAGGGCCAAGGGTGAGCAATTGTTGTATCTGTTTCCGAGCCCCATCCGCTACATGCCTTACGGACAATAACAACGCTAGTGAGAACAAGTCACTCAGTAGAAGCGCATCGTGTATTGTCGCATTTACATGCAATCGGGTCATTTCACAGTGCATGGACTAGTGAGCCGTTGGTCGTTGAAGCCGCGACCAATCATAACACTCTTGGAGCCTTGGCACGAGTGTGGGGCACACAGGCGGCCTTGACGTCTATACAACAGTAATTTCCAATACACCCTTGCGCTATGGGTGTTCTTCAAGGCACCAACTTCAAATACTTGGTGTTCCTCATATTAATCACTGACGTTGTTGTCACTGTGCTGTGTAAGTGCATCGTTTATGCAGACGACATAAAGGTCTAGTCACCAGCGTTGCCCTCAAAAGATTGGAACACGTTTCTTGCTGGCAAAGACAAAATACAACTCTGGATGGCAGAGAACCACCCGCCTTCTAGTATAAGCGGAAGTATCGCCCTCGTGCTCGGCGGAATACCAAACGGAATTACTGCATGGCAAAAGCTCCGCTTTGATTGCTCCCTTAGCAACGTGGTCTAGGTGCACCTATTAAAGACCTGAAAAATTCTCAAAACACTAGGCAAAGCTAATAATGCAATTCTATTAGTGGAAAGTGATTTTCCCAAAAAGCCCCACTTACTCCACCAGCTTAGTCCGTGAATTTTTAAGAGTTTATCCAGACTTGAACGTGGAGGCTTGTTTCCCCTCTCTTAGCCCGGACGTTAAGATGAGTTGAAAAGTTTCAGTGGACAGTAACTATGTGAGGTTGACATCTGTAGTGGTCAGGTGCCGATTACCAAACGACCTCACGAGATTATTGGTGATAAAACGAGCGAATGCAACTATAAGAAGGTGATTAGAGGTATATAGGACGACCACCAATATATTCCAGACGACTAATGTCAGAAGAGCAAGAATGATGTGGATTCCCGTTTGGGTTACTGAAGCGACGGCAAAGCTGTGACGCTGTTTGATGGAGGACGGCTCTTAAACTTCCATTGTAAGACCCATGAAGTACCTTCAGGCGATTGCACAACAACAGAGAACGGAAAACCTGTGTAAACAAAATTTTTATGCTACAAGTTTAGTTTACCCAATGTGTGCAATATGCAAAAGGTGGAATCAGAGCGTTCTTGCACAAGACCAAAGTGACGCCATGAGGCTCTATTAAACGAACTTGCGCAGTCTGAAATATTGACGCCTTCTCGAAAGCATGGTATTTTTTCAAAGTAGTACCCCTTACTTCCAATCATCCTCACAAAACGCCACTGAAGCTCAGTGACAAACACACCTAAGGCGGCTCTCCACTAAGCGAGAAGGGAATGCATGGACCTCAGTGCAGAATTTTTCCACTTCTACACAAATACCACGATTGTGTTTGCTTTTCAAATACCACGAACATTCATCACGTGAAGAGAACTTCTGCGAAACGGGAACACACATAACTCCGTAATAACTAAATGACCTGCGAGATTCTCGGCTTCTGGACTTTTTGAGCGATCGGCGAAGCTCTGCGTTGCAGTCTCCACAATTGTCTGTCAGACGTCGGACACTCCAAACTTTCCTCGTATAAGCCGGTTCATTTCAACGTTTTAATGGATTTATTTATATTGCGAATTAGCAAAATCCTATAAAGGTGCATGTAGACGTATTTTCCAACGTGCCGTTCAGCGATTCGAAACATCGGCTCATGCATAAAATTAAGAAAGAAAAATCAACGTAATACAATATATATTCTGAACTGATTCGATAGAACAGGCGGTAAATCCTCCTTTCCGTGTCATGAATCAGAGTTTTGTAAACGGCAGACAGTTCCTTACATGTTACGCTATTCTCGCTGGCGGACCTCCCATTTGTCGAATCACACACGTAATTTTTGTCACTTGTATTATTCTTATTGATCACACACATACAAGCGTGCTTTTCACGCACGCGTTAAAAAATATACATTATCGTTATATCAATGTGCCTATACCGAAGCGCTTGGTACGGCGCCATCCAGAGATAAAATCAGACGATTGTTCAACAACCATCACACCCTCGAAAATGTTTGATAAACAGCTATCCCAGCAAACTGCAAACTCGTTACCTGTAACTAGTAATATGCATTTCACATAACACATCAGAAGCTAAGTCTAGAAAGTCCTTCATTGGTCAATGCTTTCCCTCCACTTTTTCCACCTAGGTATTAATTTTAAGAATTCTCTCATCCATGAATATTCTCCGGTGTACGTGACGTTTATGCATGTCTGCCTACCGTCCAGATCTTATGATGACTGCATGAGTCAGAGATCTTACCCAAAGAGTAGTCCGTTCCACGAGTGTCTTTCGAATGCCCCTCCGCCGCACCTCTTGCGTATTTCGAGTGATTCAACTTGACAATAGTGGACACTCATGGGACAACTCCCTCAAGATCATATATAAGAATTTTCATGCCATTGAAATCATTCCCCATTATTCGAAAACCGTTTCTGACCAGTCTACCACCTGCTACCGACGCCATATCCACATCGCCGAGGCAGTCACGCTGCCGTGCCGAAGGTCCTTTTGTGGATCTTCTGTATTCTTCGTTGCGAAACCATTCTCGGTGCAACATCGACGTCAAGATGACACAATATTCCAACTGGTGCGGTTAGATTGATCTCGGCCATGGCGACCATGACTGTTTCATTACTATGACCTTCGTTCAGTGACACCTCACCCCGTGGTCGCCAGATTAGAGTGAGAAGGAAGCCTGTCATCACCCGGTATCACTCATTTAATGGTGCCTTGGCAACTCAGTCTAATGTTTGGTTGACCTCACTTGGAGTTAGCATCTGAAATCATCAATGATAAACCAACCGTACCTGAGGATCAGTAGGAACGGTAGTGGGATGGCCGTTGGACGCAAAGGAAGACAATTTCGAAAGAACTGTCAAGTCAGTCCACTCTATATCTGATTGTTCTCTAAGGCAAAATGCTGGACAGAATGATTTTTAGCATTCAGGTAGCGTGGGACATACATTGCACTACGCACCCTACTAGTACAAACAACTGGTCAGGGCCAGTTTACACAGACTAGCCAGCTCAGAACTGATATTAAAATTCGAATGGCTTTGACGATCGACTAGCTACATCTTTGTATATATGCACACGGTTCACTGTGACGACTGGGTTGCAGCGCCATTGAAGGTGCGGTCAACTACTGTAGAAAGACGACGTATCGTGAGACGCTAACAGTTCAGTCAATATGTTCAATCGCGAAAGTAAAACATTCGTTTATAATAATGATAATATATTTCTCAACGAATATGTGAGAAGCACGCTTGGTTATGCGCGATCACTGTAGACATTTACGAACCATATAAAAAAGAATAATAAATCGGTAACACAAAGGTGAAATCTGTTGCAAGAAGAACGTTGTCGACATGAGGTCCTTCCGTATATTTTCTGAAAATGGATTTTGATTGCCAAGAAGAAATCCGTATACAAGCTTGCCATCATCAGCGAATAGGAATAGTTCGCCACGCTTGTTAACTTGACATATGTACTTTGAATATATGAGAAAGAGTAACATTCCCTGAACACATCCTCGTATCACCATAATACACCATTCTCCATATTTGTTTCCATTTGAGGCACAAGATATATTCCATTACGTGCTAAAGCAAATCATTTTGGTGCATCAGAATTTTCACCGTTACTACTGCGTCCACATTGTTTTATGTCCTTCTGATTCCATAACTGGATTTACTTTTCATTTGCTGAAAGGAATGTGTCGGGGTAATTTTGTCGCATCACGGAGTCTGGAGGAGTGGTAACGGGTGAAAAATTCACCATTAAACCAATAACGCCAGAGATGTGAAGTATTAACAGCCCTAATGTAATGTGTTCCAGAGATTGAGTGACTCACTAACGCTTCTCCTGGTGACTGCAGCAACGGAGAAATCCGACTAATAACACCACCCAACCATATCTGTGAACAGCTGTTAAATAACAGAAATACCTATACTGTGTTATCGCCTACGAATTCTAGAGTTCTGTTCACAGCACAGTTTGAGTTCTGGCGGCGTCGGGAACGTTATTCGTCCGTTCAGGTAGGCGCCATCCATTTCACATTTTACACATTTGAAGCAACCACCGTGCATCTCCAAACCTATGTGTTAATGAGAATGACAAAACGTTACAGGCCTTAGGTGACTTCAGACACGCGAGTATTAATTCCAGGAGGTTCTGAGAGAGATTCTTGTTTGTAGTGCACCAATCTACCTAGTATGTGCCAAAACTATTGCCAAAGTTTTTAAATAACGATAGACCATCAGTATGTAGTTGTAGATTAAGCTCCGCTCTGGAAGTGGCTCGCGACATGACGTCAGCAATTATCGTCTCATTAACCATAATTCAATTTGTTCTGGTATGTTGGGAAGGATAACAAAATGCCGCACAATCTAATTCCTGTGACAACGAAACCTTATAAACCGCTACCAGCATGGGTTTCTCAACAAACGTTCTTGTATGATATGCCAGCTAGAATTCCTTAACTACGTGACAGAATCTAGTGATGCCCGTGATTATAATTTTGGATATGGTTAAGGCTTTCGGTCGTGTGCCACGCAAGCGTCTTCTGCTCAAAATAGCTCCCATCGGTATGCGTGATCCATTACTCAGATGGTTTTCTTCATATATATAAATAAATAAATAATATATATTTCCCAACGCATATGTGTGAAGCACGCTTGGTTACGCAAGAATCGCAAGAATTACGTGATCAAAGAGGAAAACGACTGTAGTTTACGGAACTTTCACGCATGCAACAGAGAACTAGATAGTTGGCTCATTTCACCGATTCAGTCGCAAAAATGGGATGTTACACTAATTCACTGTTTACAAGGTTGTGGGATGAGCGATTTTTCAAATATTTCAAGGTCACTCCGGGAGGATGTCCAAACGCACCTTCGGAATTTTTTGCTGTTAGGGAATGAAACTGGCGTCCGGAAATTGTCAAGATAGATCGGCTTTGGCGAGGCATGGCGGAAAATCCCAAAATCAAGCAGAGGAATGGGCATATTTCAACGCAGGATTTCGCCGATTGCTCAAAAACTTCACAAAGTTGAACATCTCGTGAACCGTTCAGCTTAGACGAAGTTCCGTGCGTCCATCCGTCGCAGAAACATTTCCTCGCTCAATGGATAATATGGGAATCGGGAGGGAGAATGTAATTCTACACGTTAGATGAGAAAATGTGGGGTTATAACATTTACTATGACAGACAATATGTATGGGGAATTTTTGACGAAGAACTCGTTCGATATTATTCTTGCTATGATTATTGGAATATATAACCATATCTACTGTTTGTTGTGGTATATTAATGTGCACTCGAGATTTATTCGGGTAAACGGAGAATTGAGTCGACGGTTTGGAGGGCCGCATGAAATGTGCGTGACAACTAAA